>JBBBDQ010000718.1:345000-625000 GCA_037127315.1 Ascarosepion bandense
CTATCTATCTATCTATCTATCTATCTATCTATCTATCTATCTATCTATTCCAGTCTTTTCTTATCTTATCTATCTATCTATCTATCTATCTATCTATCTATCTATCTATCTATCTATTCCAGTCAGTTCATATCTATCTATCTATCTATCTATCTATCTATCTATCTATCTATCTATCTATCTATCTATCTCAGTCTCTTCCTGATCTATCTATCTATCTATCTATCTATCTATCTATCTATCTATCTATCTATCTAAGTCTGTTCATTATCTATCTATCTATCTATCTATCTATCTATCTATCTATCTATCTCAGTCTCTTCCTGATCTATCTATCTATCTATCTATCTATCTATCTATCTCAGCCTTTTCATATCTATCTATCTATCTATCTATCTATCTATCTATCTATCTATCTATTCGTATTTTCTATCTATCTATCTATCTATCTATCTATCTATCTATCTATCTATCTATTCCAGTCTTTTCATTATCTATCTATCTATCTATCTATCTCGGTCTGTTCATTTCACATCTATGTTTTGCAGTTTATCAATACGGTTAAACAACCGACTGTTTCTTGCTAGGATTGAAACTCGACCGAATTAATACCAATCGGCGATTCTACCATTAAGCTGGTTGATAGAAGATTTAAACATGTTGTATACACAAAGTAAAGACATGCCAGTAGCCGAGAGTGTTCAAATTAATTACTGACTGAACGATGCGTAAATAGCGGTGAGTAGCTACCGTTTTAAAGTTTACCATTTCTCAATAGTGCTCAATCGGCGAGCGAGAGCGTAAATAGCCGAGAGAGTTCAAATCCATACTCAATGAACAATGCGTATATATATATATATATATATATATATATATATATATATGTGTGTTTTGTTTTATCCCCATACAAGCCTGTTTCGCTGTATGACAGCTCATCAGTGTGGCTAGACATTGCTTCTGGCTGAGTTCGAACTCGACCGATATTGTGTCAGTCGGAGTCTCTAATAGGCGCATGGAATGAGATAAGGGAACCTTTAAGGTGTTGTATATAAGCAGTGTATATACACGCCAGTGACCGATTGAACTCAATCCATTAATAGAGAGTAACGCGTAAATCGCAATAGTGGTAGCTGTTTCTAAAATTTTCTTCTCCAGAGAGCTCAATGTTAATGAGAGTATAATATATATATATCAGAAAATTCAACGGTACATTTTTATAATAAACTAGCAGTATAGCCCGGGGTTGCTTGGTTGTAACGAAAGCTTTAAAACTAATCCATGGTCCTGGAGCTTAAACTCTTTGGACATTGGCACTAAAGACTAAAAAGCAATAGTTGTTTCCAGTTAAAGCAAAAACGTAGACTGAAAGAAAAATGAATGGATGTAAGTGAAATTTTGATTTCCTGGTATCGATATCAAATAAGATTTTTTCGTCCCGAACCAAAAACTAAAATAAAAGGCTGAAAAAATACAGACATACAAGCAGATAAACAGACACACACAAAAATCTTGCCTTTTATGTCTATGTATATACATTATCGATTTTCTGCACTATTGTAAGAAATGCAACCTTGAAACTTCTGAATATCGTTTCTTATGTCTTTGTCTATGAGTGTATCAAATTTGATTAAAATCGAACCACTCCTTCTATAACCCGATTTTTTCGATTATCGATATATATCGGGGGTACCTCGACACCAAGCCTAGCTAAGAACTCTCGCAGACGCTTACAGTACAACTGTGTACATTTTCAAGAAAATCGGTTCAGCCGTTTCGGAGTCTATAGGTAACGGACACACAAGCACACACACGTGCACACACACAGACAATGTTCCATTTATAAATAAGTTTAGATAATTAAGCCTATTGAAAAGGCGTGTTTCGAAATCTGATAAAACATTTTAAAATCAATCTATTGGTAAGAGATACATTCACTCCCACTCAAAACGAAAAAAAAAAACTAAAATAAAATAGAATAAAATATTGAGTGGAATATGGCTCATACAGCAAATATTAAGATAATACTTGTAAAATTTATAGAAGTATGAAACTACAGAACATAGAAGGCTTAGGAATGTAGTAGTTGATAAAGTTTGTTTAAAGTAACAAAAATTAAGATAGTAGTAATAGCTTGAATATTGTGGTTAAAACAGCTAATGTAAAAACTAATATCCCCCAAGTGTTAAATATAAGGCAAATAGTCCCTCTTTAAAATGTCAGGCTAAACAAGAAAGTCGGTGGCAGCATCAGGCGAAAAGTTGCGTAAAAGAAGAAAAAATAAGGAGAAGAATTATCAGAACAATCTAAGGAACAATGAAAATTCTTCGTGTCAGAAATTGAGAAAACCAAACTGAGAAAAAGTTTAAACAAACTGAAGATCTAATCTGAATGTCGGAAAGCCTCGAATGGCGTCATAGTGATATGCATTACTAGGCAAAAACAAAACACCGGTGTACGCCATACAAACAGGTTAACCTATTTCTGGGTTCGATATGAGAAACAGACATAGATTTCTTTTCATCTTCGAGCGGAAGGTTTGATCTTTCGTCGTGCCAAGAGGGCTATCAGAAGAAATACGCTTGCGTCATATCAGTGTTATCTCATCTTCACCAAATCAATGCAGCATAATTTTGGCTGCTCTTTTCTTTTGGAGTAATTGTTTAAGAATAGGAAAAGTAAGCACTTTTTTTTATACATTTTTCTAAAAAGAAATGGGAATCAAATTGACCGAAATGTTACATACAGTGAAAGAAACATCAGTCATTTAAGTGCCATACATGATACACGCTTTGGGCGATCATGTCTCAAAAGAAACATGACTAACTGGACTGAAGATTATACCGCAGTAGGTTGCCATTGCTTTCTACGGTAGACTGATTGCCAGCTAAGGCTATATAACCCAATCTATCCTATTATTTGACTCAAAACTAGAGGGGGAAGAGATGTATTATATTATCAAGTAGTAATTAGTGGGGGATCAGTTTTTTACTTCATAAGAATATGAAACTGATCCCACACTTTATGCCCAGTGGAAGTCTTAATCATGTTTTCAACTATTATATTTAGTCAGTTAAATGTCATACGTGATACACGCTTTGAGTGATCATGTCTCGAAAGAGACATGTCTGACTGGGCAAATAATTATCTGGCAGTGGGTTGCCATTGCTTTCTGAGGTAGACTGGTTGCCAGCCAAGGCTATAGTAGAAAAAACATACGTAAGTGTGAAAGGAGCATCATGTTTATTTTAATATCAGGTAAAGTCTTCAGGAAATACATGAATGATGCCAATTCTTTTATTCTTGAATTGGTTCAATTCTCCAAAATATCGAAAATCCAACACAATAATAACAAGTCAATATAGAAAGCCTAAAATTTATGCCAAGTTATCCAACTGTTGTAGATTCCGGGTGAGGAACCACACAAAATAATAAACAACAAAACAGATATTTGAGATAGAAAATTGTTATATTGAACGTAAATATACACACTTGAACGCAGGTTAGTAAACCAGGTATACGATTAACAAGGAATATATATATATATATATATATATATATATATATATATATACAACTCTTTGAAGTGAAGCCGTGTAATACTATTCTGGCAGAGTGGAGCTCAGAGCTACTATGACTACTGACGCGGTATTCTCTGTGTAACTTCGGTATCGATCGGAAACTTACGGACCTCTTACGGTACTCGTAACGGATCTCTACTTTTCTGTGTAGGATCTCATTATGACAGGAGTATATGTATACTCAAGTCGAGTCCATTATCATAGAAAAAGGGAAGATCCCACAACAAAAATGATAGAAGCAGAAAGAAGAAAATATTAAGAGGAAATGTAAAAAAGTTAAACAACAGGTTCATTCATCCATGTTTATCGTATGCTGTATGAATCAAATAACGGTATTTCTGACATAGGCATTGTGTTTATTTTTAAAAAAAAAACATCCCTTACATCGCTTTTAGTTTTGGCCTAAAAAATCTTTTCAGTAAACTGAAAATTTCCCACCTCAACAAATAAAACAAATTAATAAAAGAAATCCCATTTATTAACCCAATAAAAAATCCGTGTATCATTAAAATCAGTGCATATGAGAATAAAAAACAATATTTGAATAAAAAACTGCTGCAAGAAATATTAGAGAAAATTGTTGTAGATTCCGGGTTCATATCTATATATCTCATTCTGTTCATATCTATCTATCTATCTATCTATCTATCTATCTATCTATCTATCTATCTATCTATCTAAATCTGTTCATATCTATCTATCTATCTCATTCTGCTCATGTCTATCTATCTATCTCATTCTGTTCATATCTATCTATCTATCTATCTATCTATCTCATTCTGTTCATATCTATCTATCTATCTCATTCTGTTCATATCTATCTATCTATCTATCTATCTATCTATCTATCTATCTCATTCTGTTCATATCTATCTATCTATCTATCTATCTATCTATCTATCTATCTATCTATCTCATTCTGTTCATATCTATCTATCTATCTATCTATCTATCTATCTATATATATATATATATATATACAAGTCTTTGAAGTGAGGCCATACTGGAATTACTATGTCCACTGACGGGCGCTGTGTAATACTATTCTGGCTGAGCGGAGCTCAGAGCTACTATGACTACGGACGCAGTATTCTCTGTGAAACTTCGGTATCGTTCGGTATCTTACCGATCTGATACGGTACTCTCACGATTTCAACGGTTCTCTCTCTGACAGGAGTATATGTATACTCAAGTCGAGTCCATTATGATAGAAAAAGGGGAGATCCCACCACACAGAAATTTATTGAAAAAAATGGTAAAGATAAATATAACAGGGAAGAAAAAGGCCAGACCTTGCAATAGTGGCGATGTCTGTAGATTGTGTCAAGAAGAGAAGTTGGCTAGAGTTTAATTTCCAAAACAAGAAATGATGCTAAATGAAAGATCCGAAATAATTTTCGATTGAAGACACCTCAGAAAATATATTTTGGACTCTTACAAATCCGAATAGAAATATGTAAAAGATTATTTTGCTAGTACCTTATTTGAAACATCCTGTCTTCGTTCAAAAATGCTTTGGATAATCAGTTAATATATAACGGCTGACGATACCGAAAGGTAGAAGCCACGGTAGCGTAATCAGCTGATCTTAATTAGAATATATATATATATATATATATATATATATATATATATATATATATATATATATATAGTAATGAACCTAATCAAAGTAAGGCAACACTAATAATAACAGACTAAACTTCCGAAAATAGAGCTAACTTAACAGTAATTTAAACCGTCTTGTAACCCGGCGAGAACTACCTCGTGGATTAAATAATGGGGGAGAGAAAAAAAGAAACAAACAGCGCACAAGAACAATACGTCTAGTGCCCGTTAGAAAGAAAAAAAGCCCAAAAAAAAAACCCTTAACAATCAAGTGCTCGATACGAAAGTACGAAAGTAGAGCGATAATACAAGAGATCTAGAAGTGAGCCACCACCTGCCGAGGTTTCACACTACGGTTCTTCAGGGTAAGAAGCTAATAACTAAGATTGAAACAGCAAATATATAGTACTCAATATATATAGTATTTTTTTTTCTTTAGTTGTAATAAAGGTTGTTCTACCCATCTTGTTTTGGTTTCTTCTTTACTTAACTACTATATATTTGCTGTTTCAACCTTAGTTGTAAGCCTCTTATTCTGAAGAACCGTAGTGTGAAACCGCGGTAGGTGGTGGCTCGCTTCTAGATTTCTTGTATATATATATATATATATATATATATATATATATATATATATATATATATATATATGCCAGCCCAACCCAATGAAAACCAATACATCCCAACCTCTTTCATTACATAAGCTAACCTCTGAGCTTAGAATTTTTACTCATTCTCTGTTTATAAGGTGCCGAAGAATGCATGCCTTAAAGTGATATGTTGAAAATGGCCATTTCCCCACTAAGTTTTATCTGAATTTGCAGATAAGTAAATTATATATATATATATATATATATATATATATATATATATCCACAGACAGATCCGTTTCGCTGTATCACAGCTAATTAGTACGGTGAGACATCCAATTGCTTTTAGCAATATATATGAGCTGCGATACAGCGAAACAGATCTGTCTGCGGATGACAATAGTATTTACGCTCTCGCACCCTGATTGAGCACTCTGGAAGAGTGGGTGGCTTTGTAAACAGTACCTACTCCGGCATTTACGCACCGCTCATTCGATAATGAAATGGATCACTCTAGCTATTGGGCGTGTTTATACGTGCTAAAAAGCCAGCCTTCTTCTACCGAACACTCGTAGCCCAGAGGTAGAATCGTCGATTGACGCCACTTCGGTCGGGTTTCAATCTTTGGTTAAAAAGCAATCGGGGTCTAACCGTACTGATGAGCTGTGATACAGCGAAACAGATCTGTCTGCGGATGACTATATATATATATATACTATTTCTTATTTAGTTAACACGTGGGGGCACAATAAAGTTTTAAAGAAATCACAAAATCTTTCGCTATATTCTTGCAGCATTCGTCAGTGCTTTTTGAAATTGGCTAAATTTCAAATCCAGTCGGCGTTAATAACCTCAATGCGAGAACCGCCAATCTTTTAGTCGTGACACTTGATAAACATTTTGGTTGCTATTTTATTGCTTCTTCCCTGTTTTTTTTTTTTTTTTTTCTTTCACAGACGGGTCTGTCTCTCACTTTGAGGCGTACTCTTCTAATTACTGCATTAATTAAAATTCTTATCTGGGGATATAAATAATTATAATAATAAGAACAATGGTGATGAAAATAGGTGCCTGCAAGTAAAGAAGTTGTTATCCGTGGGTATCGGATGATAGAATGACGATAAAAGCAATAATAAGAACGAAAATGTCTTTTGTGTTAACAAAAAAAGAGAAAAAGATCAAGAGGAATAAAAGTGGATCTAAATAAGTATAAAATATTAATATATATATATATATAAAAGGCAAAATGTTTGCGTGTGTGTGTGTGTCTGTCTATCTGTCTATCTGTCTGTCTGCATGTTCTTTATATAAATCCACAATTTTTATCCGATTCTTACCAAACTTGACACAAATACTTTTTAGGCTTCCAGTCAGGTCATGGGCTACTTATCTTTTTCCGATTTCCCCCGATATCAGAAATTGATATCCCGATATTCGATCAGGTCTGATCAAGATCAGGATTTCATCCCTTTTATCGTGGTTCTTGCTGCAGAATTTGCTCTAACTTGGTAAAATTATAGTTTTTAGTCTCAAACATAAGTAGATCTTCTCAAACGACGCATTTTCCCCGATATCGGAAATCGATATCCCCGATATTCTATCGAATTTGATCAAAAAGCGACATTCAGTCATCAATATGGCTCATTTGTTACAATTTTACTCCCTGTGGGTACGATATTATTTTCATGGACTTACTTAGGTTAGGTTGGATGACCTATTTGACTCCGATATTGGAAACTGCAACTGATGAACCGAATTTTGATTCTCTTTTCACTGATGAATAACGAAATAAACTGCAATCAAAATAAATTCCTTTTTCACAGCTGGTAAAATCGACGACTTTTTTTCACTGTCAAAATAAAGAACTTCATATATAGTATAAAAATATTCACTATTTCTATTCATTTTTCAGTGACTTGGCGGTGAAGTGAGTTGTTGGTTTGAATATGGTAAAATTAAGCACGCGCGCCTAACAGGGCAGTGGGCGCTGCGCACGGTTTTCTGACTTTTTCCTTTTGAGCTGCTGTCTACAAAACTCTGAATTCAAATCTGAGACAACTGACGTCACCTAAATATTTAACTCTTGACACAAGGAACTTTCAATGCATTCATCACGGGCGCTGAACTTTCTTCGGCCTCTATGTTTTCGCACTTCGTGACATTTTCCTGTGTCGCCCAGTGCAAAATACACTGCTTGGCAAAATTCCACACCGACCAAGATATTATTTAACAATTCGGCAAAATGCTGCCATTTTCACTGCCAATTATGAATGACTTTTAGTATCATTCCACAATGACCAAGTTATTATACAACAAATGCATTCGATAAAAAACTTCTTTTTTCTGAGAAAAAAAAAATACAGTGATTTAAAATGCGGGTCTTCAACCTTCGAAATGACTTTCTAATACAATTACTAAAACTGCCGTCCGCCTGAGACACATAAGACAACGCCCGAAAGAACTCCTTAATACATCCGTTAAATTTGCCGTTTTTCTAAAACCATGGTCCGAAACAACTTCCTAATATATCCGTTAAAGCCGCCGACATCTGAAGACAAAAAAAACAAAAAAACAAAAAAAAAACAATACTTTGCTTCTACTTCGAAACACTTTTTGAACATTATAATGGCCTAAACAATTACTGATATTCACAATAAAGAACCCGAAAAACCAGCACTCGAAAACTTAAAAACGAAAAAATAAAATGCTGGGATTATTAAAAGATATCGTATGTAGTGTGTTACATAAATTTCAGAAAACCACACAGAAACTCTCAACAGATTATGACACGAAAATACATTTGATCGTGGCCCCGTGCGAAAAACATGCGAGGAAAGCTTAAAGGACTTAGTGATTCGCTAAAGAATTGATACTCTTCAGCGTACAGTAATGCTAATATATAAAAGGATACTGCGGGAGGTGCTGGAAATTTAAAATATGCTTACAGATGAATCATAGTGACAATCATCAGACAACTCAAGTAGAAATGCATATATATAATTAGAATTCAAAATCATTCTATCATGTCATATCAAATGGCATTATCAAATGACTTCCTTCACTCGCGGTGATTTGATTGCTTTAAGTAAAAAATGAGCCGACAAAAAAGCTTGTAAATTCAGAATAAGAAAATTGCTAATCAACGTCTCCATAGCAGACATTCTAGTCTAAGATACGAAGACTAAAAGAAATTTTCTCTCTGAAGATGGCTCATGTGAGCCGAAAGCTTATAACCAACTTAATAAAAAATTATGCAAATGTTGGAGAATTTTTTTCTTAATTTTCACCTTGAAATAAAAGCCAAAATACGATGTTTAGGACGACTCATGTTTAAACATAAAAGACATTCATTGTCTCTTACATTTAACAGTATCTGTTTAGAAAATTATTTGCTGACTCGATACATAAATATATATGTATATATATGTGTGTGTGTGTGTGTATGTGTGTGTAAAAATTAAGACAGGCACGTTATTCTGTGGGTAAGTGGAAATATAGGCCTATTTCAGGCGAACCATCTTCAGCTTCCGTCTTTTCGTGTAAAATCTTCTGTACAATAAAGACGGAAGCTGATGATGGTTCGCCTGAAATAGGCCTATATTTCCACTTACCCACAGAATAACGTGTTTTTCTTCATTTTTACATATATTTGCTCTATATATGCTCTATATGTATTTATATACAAATATATTAAAAGCTCTCCTAGAGAGTTATCCTACCACTTTATGTACTGGATACTCCTTTGGATTCTTCTATATTTACACTGCATATATATATATATATATATATATATATGTTGATGTTAATGTGCTTAAAACAGACGATTCTTTTCGAAAAAGCTTCCATTTTTGGCACGGCAGCAGATCTTCACAAATTCTTGACAATTCTGTTGCGTTGGTATTTAATGCGATTCGAATTATGGTGCAGTGGATATCGGCTCGGAACGAGAAATCGGAGAACCGAGTTCAAATTCCAGTTAAATTCGTTACATTCGCTTACCCGCAAATATCCTTCTACTTCTAGCTTCGAGTTAAATAGCAGGGCAGATTGGGGTCTATAGCCTTGGTTGGCAATCAGTCTACCCAAGAATGTAATGGCAACCTATTCCGGGAAAATATTTTGCCCAGTCAATCAGGTCTCAAAAGAGACATGATCACCCAAGCGTGTGTTACGTGCGGTACTTAACTGACTGACTATTATTTACCAGACATAACGTAGTTTAGTACAAGTCTACACGTACAGAGCACTCAGTGATAAACGAACTCACTCAACATGAATAAGAGTCAACCAAAAAAAGAGACCTCGCTACCAAGGCGGTACCACCACTGATGCGCAGAGACTACATAAGATTAAGTTTAGACAAAAGAAGAGTGAAGAGAAAGACAAAGCAGCTACAATGGGTGTAAAAGAAAGGGCAAGAGACGGATGGGAACACAGGTGTGAAGACAGTTGCAAAGGTAGAGAGAAAAGAAAAGTCTAAGATATACGGGGTGATGTAGAAAGAACTGGAGTCAAGTGGATAAAAGATGGATATATATACATTCCTGGAGGTTGAAGCCATCAGGAAAGCAAGTATATGGAGGGGAGTTCCACAGATGGGAAGTGCGGCAAAAGAAGCTGTTGGAGTAGAATTGTCGGCTGTATTTAGTAGAGCTAACTGTAAATGGGTGTGACCTTGTCAGTCTGGTTGCAGGAGCAAACTCATGTATCAGGGACACCAGTGACTTAAGTTCGTCGGAGCAGAAGCCATGGAGACAAAATTGAAAATCATGTCAAACTTTTTAAAAGTAGAGAAAGACAAAGTGCTGTTTCACATAGATTTCCGTAAAGAAAGCTAATCTATTGCTTAGTTTAATGTGTCTTAGACAAGTTCAAGTGGTACTGATATCCTGCAACCCAGTATTAACTGCTGCGTTACCCGGTTTCATCATCAGACGTATCTGGCAAGAAACGGGGCAAGATTAAAAGAAAACCGGAAAAAATAACGGACGCACCTTAGGGTCAACGGCTATCTATAGCAATGGGTAACCAGGGTTTCATAGGCATATGATACCTAATCGATGTTCAGATCGATTCCTAGACGGAAATCGGGTAAGAGTGGAAGGATCCCTCGATGGAATTAACAGCCAAAGGAATCATTTAAGTTGGTTTGACCTGGAGAAGAATGGACTTCGCCAGGCCCACTTGCCCAAAGTATGCTACGAGTTAATAAATACTTTACGGCAGCGGTCGGCAACCCTTGGCTCGCGGGCCACATCCGGCCCTCAAGTGAATCTTATCTGGCCCGCTACCTTACTCTGGACACGATATAAATATAGGTAAACCAAACCAAAGTGACAGTCTGAATATATTGCATCAAAATTAAATAATTTATTTCTTTTTACCTGGAGAATGTGTTTTACTTTTATTTTTTATTTGTAAGGATTGCCAAAATTAGCGTACGGCCTCACTATCACTTTTTCTGTGAAATTGCTTTCGTGAGCGGGCACTTTTAAAGGAACATAAAATAGTGTTTTCAACCGATTTTAATAGATTTTTATTTTAGTACTGATTTATGAAACATTTATTTTTAAGATGTAATATATTTTTTAATAAAATTCCCGTCAGCTATTAAATTATATTGAATCCTTGCTTTCTTCAAACACATAGAAAATTTATTCACAAATATAATAACATGGTTCTTCTCCATGACACTGGCGACATTGCTGTTTAGCCCTCCTTCATGATTCTACACAGCTTTTGGGCCCTCACTCTCCAAAAGGTTGCCGACTCCTACTTTAGAGCTTTCAACCAAAATATGTGAAGGAAACTGGGAGTTTTGTTCTTATTTAGTAAGTACTCACTAATTGCTACTCCTGTTTCAAGTGAGTCTAAGAACGCTAGCCATATGGGTGTTGTTTATAAAAAAAACATGCGTATAAATGACAGACAATTCAATAAAAGCAGCAGCATAATCAACAGTTAAAATGTTTTAAAATTGAATTTTAATGCTTCCAAAACGAATCTGCTATCTATTAACCATCACAGACAATCACTCCTACTCCCCATTAGCATGAAAGCAAAACACTGCGCCTCCTCGGTTTAGCTCTCACAACAGACCTCAAGGGGAATTACTATATAGAATCCATAGCTAAATCCGCTGTTAAGAAAGTCGGTTCTCAGTGTAGGGTCAGGAAGTTTTTTTCCGCCCGAAACAATCCCGCACATATATAAATCTACTGTCCGCCTGTGCATTGAATACTGCTGCCATATCTGGTCGAGTGCCTCTGCTATCCACCTAGGGGTCCTTGACAAAATCCAACGGAGAATCTGTAATGTGATCGATCCCGACTTGGCAGCTCGGATACAGTCACTTTCTCACCGGCGCAATGTGGCTTCCTCTGTCTCTTCTACAAATACTTCCACGGCTTCTGCTCCAATGAACTTGGCTCGCTGGTACTCTTTATACATAAATTTACTCGAGCAACAAGATTAGCAACTAGGTCCCACCCTTTTACTGTGAAAGCAATAAATTGTAAATGCAAATTCTACTCCAGCAGATTCTTTTCTCGCACTTCGCGCCTGTGGAATTCCGTTCCATATACTTGCCTCCCCGACAGCTACAATATCCAGGAATTTAAATGTAAGGTCACTAGACATCTTTTATCTCACTAACTCGCATCCATTCTCTCAAGCTCTTTTCTCCATCCACTCCGCCCCCATTACACCGGTATTCTCATCGGTCTATTACCTGCCTCCTGATATTTCCTATAACTAATCCCTTTCTTATCACTTTCCCCTATGTAGCCCCCTGCGCAACAGTGGCAGTGAAATGCCTTGCTTGGGGTGAAATGATTAAAAAACCTACGGAAGGCACACGTGTTTTAGTAGACACCCTTTTTTAAGCAGTGAAATGAACGTTTAATTTGTAAACGTTTAATTTATGTATATATCGAGAGAAAAATAGAAGGAGGAACTGATGCCTCGCAAATAATCCCATAAATCAATGGTAAAAGATAAAAATACTAAATGGCAAAACGTTATAATAACAATACAGAGGAGGACAATAAACCAAAGAAATTGAGGGCATTACACCTTTTTTGCACACTTAGTCGCTCCTGTTTTCATGTAGTTAAACTCAGTTTCGTATCTTCGACAAAAAAACATCCAAACAAATCCACAATAGATAATGAACAATGGCTAGATAAATGAAAAATAGAAAACTTTCTGGTAAATAACAACAATAATTGATGTGTAAAAAAATGGACACAATTTCTCCAATATGTAGTCAGCTTTTATCAGCGAACGTGAGGCGTTAATAATAATCCTAAAAACGAAAATATCATTGTGAAGACCATAATTTGAAAAAAATCTCTTTCATTTGGGAACAGTTATCAAAAATATTAACACTGAGTTGTTTTCATTTTTTATGACATAAAAACTGATATGTCTGTTTTGTCTTCTTGCTTTCTGCTTTCTTGATTGTTTTTATTGACAGCATGTCTGTCGGTTGTGTCTCTAGCGTCGACAACCCGTACAACTCAACTGTCTGCATTTCATCTTTATTGTTATTGCAAGCAGCGGTATTGCCAAGTTTCTTTAATAAGCTAAAAGCAAATCTTTTGTGTCATCAGGTCCTAAGTCACCTTCGAAAATAATCGTCTACTTAAAAAACTCAATATTCAAGAATGTCAGTATCTTACGGTCTAGAAGAAAAGTTAAACTTGTTAAAAATGGCGTTCTAATCTCTGTGTTATATATAAAAACGAGGAGGACAGACAAAAGGATAACCAAATATTTTTCAAATGAATTTCACTTAGAATCAAATAACTTAAATTGGAGACGTAATGAAGTGGACTTGGTTGTATAGAAAGCATGCAAAATGAGAAACAGAACCATAATATCTGTATTCGAAATAAGTTAACCCCATAAAAATATGTTTATAACTTTATAACAATAAAAACTGATCCCCCACTTTATGCCTGAGTCATGTTTTCAACTAATATATTTTGTCAATCAGTTAGGTGTCATACGCTTTGGGCGATCATATCTCGAAAGAGACATAACTGACAGAGCAGAAGATTATCCCACAGTAGGTTGCCATCATTTTCTGCGGTAAACTGGTTGCCAGCCAAGGCTATAGAACTCAATCTGTCCTACTGTTTGACACATAGCTAGAGGAGGAAGAGATTTATTATATTATTAAGTAGTAATTAGTGGGGCGATCAGTTTATTACTTTATAACCATAAAAACTGATCCCCCACTTTATGCCTAGTAGAATCCTTTGACATGTTTTCAACTATTATATTCAGTCAGTCAGTTAAGTGCCATACGTGATACACGCTTTGGCGATCATGTCTCGAAAGAGACATGACTGACTAGACAGAAGATTATCCCGCAGTAGGTTACCATTGATTTCTGCGGTAGACTGGTTGCCAACCAAGGCTATAGAACCCAATCTGTCCTCTTACTTGACTCATAGCTAAAGGGGAAAAAGATGTATTATATTATTAAATAATAATTAGTGGGGGATCAGTTTATTACTTTATAACCATAAAAAACTGATCCCCAAATTTATGTCCAGTAGAAGCCTTAATAATATTTTCTACTATTATATTCAATCAGTCAGTTAAGTGCCATTTCTAACCTATTACGACTCTATCTCTATTTTTTGTCATCTCTGAATTCAACCAGGACAGATCTTCACTGTTAGAAGCCGTCGGGCCACATCCATGGTGTCGATTCATCCCAATTGCCTCTGTATTGCATCTGCAAGGATAAACTACTGCTTTGTAAAGCAGATCCATAACAGGATGATTCCTCAATCATTACGATCTTAATATTTTCAAGCCTGATTTTAATTATCTCTTCTACATATTCTCATTATATGTAACTTTACATTATTACAGCAACCCTATTTAGCAAGTATTTACCTTTAGTAAGTCCTGTATTTTGTATTCGTTTAATAATGGCTTAATAGCGCAGATGTATAGCAGACTTACTAGCGGAATCCGTGGAATTTCTACGGAAGGATAAATATGGTTTCCTGGAAAAAATTTACTTTGTCATACTACAAATGATAGTAACGTCTTCAAACATAAAGGTATTGGTTTATAAAATAACGATAACACAGAGTGTAGTTTTATTAAAACATCTATAAAAGTAATGTCCATAGAAGCTACTTTACTGTAATCTTATAATATATTAAGCGGCGTATGCACAGACCATAACCAAAATACTGTACGCTATTTTGTGAGAGAATTTGAAACAACAACAAACCTACCTATTTTTACTATATTGTACAGCACACACACACACACACACACACACACACACACACACACACACACACACACACACAATTACTGCTACAACCACCAGCTTTTTTTTTGCGTAGAAACTGGCTAGCACAATATTCCGAAGATATACGGTATTCCTCAATGGAGTCTAAAGGACTAAATAAATAAAGTATTTCATATTAATTTCAATTAACTGCGACGACACTCGGGTCGTATTCTACGATCGTTAATACAAAACTACTGGAACCCGTGGAATTTCCACGGAAGGATGATTATGATTTCCTGGAAAAGTTTTACTTTGTCATACTACAAATGATAGTAACGTCTTCAAACATAAAGCTATTGGATAATAAAATAACGATAACACAGGGTGTAATTTTATTAAAATATCTATAAAAGTAATGTCCATAGAAGCTACTTTACTGTAATCTTATGTTATATTAAGCGGCGTATGCACAGACCATAACCAAAATACTGTATGCTATTTTGTGAGAGATTTTGAAAGAGAAAATGGTTTGTTTGTTTTTTACTGAAAAATCATGGCTTCTTTGTCTATTTTAAACAGAGAAGACCAACTGAGTAATAGCCAAGGGTGTAGAGGCCAGAAATTTCGTTATTTGGTCGCGGGATACGACAACAAACCTACCTATTTTTACTATATTGTATAGTACACACACATATATACACACAATCACTGCTACAACCACCAGCTTAAGCTGCTACTGCTACGGTAATGATATAGGCTCACTCCTCCTACTCCCTCACTCTTTACTACCCTTCCGTTTGGCAAAGGTGAGAGAAAGGCTGAGGAGATTATAAAAAGATAGAGGGGAAGGAAAGCTTGTGTAGAGAGTAAGTGTGTTATCTTTCTTCAGTGGCGTAACGGACGGAGGCACTAAGTAACTAACTAAGGAAGGAACAAGCAGAATTAATATATGATATTTAAAAAAAAGATCAAGTAATTTTGTATTTCTACTTTTCACTGGCCCGGATGGCTAAGGTGTGGCCACATCCATTGCTGACTATAAGTAACCCATTCTTGTGCATCAATCTACCTGTGCTATAGATATATATAGTCATCCGCAGACAGATCTGTTTCGCTGTATCACAGCTCATCAGTACGGTTAGACACCGATTGCTTTTTAACCCAGGATTGAAACCCGACCGAATTAACGTCAGTCGGCGATTCTACCTCTGGGCTGTGGGCGCTCGGTAGAAGAAGGCAGACAATTTAGCGTGGATATTGTCATTATATATATATATATATATATATATATATATATATATATCTTATAAATTATAGTTTAGAACATGTACAAATTTTTCCACTGCAAAAGTGTATATTTTGTTTCGACATTGAAACAACAATGTCTCCTCAAGTGGTGTGGAAATGAATGACTAAACTCTTTCAGGTTTGCAGAAATCCTATGGTGTTTCGCTCAACCTGCTGCCTTCATCCTATCTTGATCTCGTTGGTCGATGAGAAAAAATGTCTTTGTTTATCCGAAATGATCCAAATGAATGACATGAATGATATATGATCTTCATTCCTTGACTAGAGCCTCTTCTAGTAGTCATGAGTTATCTCCCTCTAACCCTGTAAGTTACTTGTTCACCACTGCTGTAGCCTGGTATTGAACTCACAACTCTTTTGCGTCAAGTCACAGGAACTAACCTACGTCTTTATCCACCCAGCCATGTGTCCTGAAGAAATATAGAGAAATACTAAAAGAAATTAGCTGCTGGAAATTCAAATAAGGTTTCAGAAAGAAATTATTTAGGAAAACGGGATTTTGTAGAAAGAACGGTCTCAAAGCCTCTTTTCTGCTTTCTACGCTCTCAGTCATCTTCTATCTTCAATAATCAAAACGCAAATTCTGCGCGAAAATTGTTTTTCGTCGAGGGCATCGTCTTACTTTTTAAATCCTAAACTATATTCACGTCAAGAAAGCGACCAAAATAAAGAAGAAATAAAACGATTCCCGCGGAGATCATTCTTACGTGTCGTTCCTATTGCGACTGGCATCATGTCGGCTAAAAAAATAAACATATAATCCATCTTCTTATCGAGCAACTGGGTCACGTTGCTAGAAACAGAAATGGTTTCTCCGCACCATCGGGTCGCTTTCTTTAGGCATCCAATAAACGTTAAAATCCGGTTGAAGGAAGAAACAGGCATTCATTAGCGAAAGATTACTGATTTTCTTCTGCAGCTGTGTCATTTAGTCTGCGGCTATACCGTGTTGAATACACTGGTTCCCGTCCGATCACCGAAGTTAAGCAACATCGAGCCTGGTCAGTGCTTAAATGGGTGACCGTTTGGGAATACCAGGTGCTGTAAACTTAAGGACCAAGAACCTGGTCCACCAGGTTTGGGGGTTGGATGCAGGGTTAATAACCCTGCTCCATAAAAACATTTTGTTACAGCAACAAAAGGTTGCTGCCCTATGCACCATCTGGGTGTGATGGATAAATGATGATGGTGATGTGTTCTTAAGGTGCAGTCGATATCGGCTCGGAATGAGAAATAGGGGTGCCGAGTTCGAATTGCAGTTGAAATACTCGCATTCACTTACGCACAAATAACCTTGGGAAAGGTATTAATCCGTTTCTTCGTTCCAGATATGGGTTAAATACTAGGACAGATTGGGTGCTATAAACTTGGCTAGCAACCAGTCTACCGCAGAAAACAATGGCAACATACTGCGGTAGACTGGTTGCTAGCCAAGGCTATAGAACCCAATCTGTCCTAGTATTTAACCCATATTTCGAAATATGATCGCTCAAAGCGTTTATCACACATGACACTTAACTGACTGACTGAAGAGAATAGTTGAAAAAAATGATTAAGGCTTCTTCTGGGCATAAAGTGGGGATCAGTTTATATTGTTATGAAGTAATAAACTGATCACCCACTTATTACTACTTAATAATATAATACATCTCTTCTCCCTCTAGCTGTGAGTCAAATAATAGGACAGATTGGGTTCTATAGCCTTGGCTGGCAACCAGTCTACCACAAAATGTAATGCTAACCTACTGCAGATTAATCTTTTGCTCAGTCAGTTATGGATTAATTTTAAAGCTTTTATTACACCCTAGCAACGCGGGGCTATTCTGCTAGTTAAATATATATTTAATTTCATAAAACCTCTTTCATACTGGTATAGTATGTGGCCTATCCGGTTTCGCTATGTCCTACCTCTGTAAGAGTATATTTATAGATATATGTATTCGGCTATTTATTGAAACTAGTTATTTTCCCTGGCCATAACCCGAATCCTTATCAGACAGTTATAATACTTCCTTATAACACGCTTTCTAAGTTTAGCCACACCAACACGAAAATAGATCTGTATGTATGAACGGTAACCATGGAGGTTCATATGTAGTTAGGAATGCATAAGAAATTAATTGTATTTACATTATTCGGACTATTGTCCTCATCTTTGTTGCCATTTGTACGACGTTTCGGCCGTTGTACGCTCTAGCCTTTTTGAGATGCTAGGAATTTCGAACTGAACTCTTTATTAAAGTCACTGGGGTATATGATCATCATTCCTTGACCAGAGCCTCTTCTGGTAGTCATGAGTTATCTCCCTCTAACCCTGTAATTTACTTGTTCACCACTGCTGTAGCCTGGTATTGAACTCACAACTCTTTTGCGTCAAGTCACAGGAACTAACGTCTATATCCACCCAGCCATGTGTCCTTATGAAATATAGAAAAATACTAAAAGAAATTAGCTGCTGGAAATTCAAATAAGTTTTCAGAAAGAAATTATTTAAGAAAACGGGATTTTGTAGAAAGAACGGATTCAAAGCCTCTTTTCTGCTTTCTACGCTCTCTGTCAACTTACATTGTGGTGTCTTAAAACCCCTTTACATTTTTGTCTTTTCTTCTTAACAATGTTTTCTTTTTCTCTCATTTTCTAACATTCGGTAAACTTGAGAGTAACTTCATTGCTTTGCATGGGGTTAAATGATTTCAAAATGTTGTGGATTCCGGTTGGGGAACCGCACAAAATAATAAGCAACAAAAACAGATATGAAGATAGAAAATTAGGTTATATTGAACGTAATATACAAACTGGAAAGCGGGTTAGTCAATTCAGGAATACTGTTAGTAGAAATACATATCTTCAAATCTTGAAATGAAATAGTATGTCCAGGTAACTTATTCTAGCTGAGTGGAAGTTTTTCGTAAACAAGCTACGCATTAGAGATTTCCTTTTCCCCACGGATTTAAACTGAAAGGATTTAAAGAATAGGCTACGCAATCATCATATCCTAAAAACCGCGATTAATCAGGAAACAAAGTGTCACCAAGGGTGCTGACTTCAAGGTCCACTTATATATATATATATATATATATATATATATATATATAGTACTGTGCAAAAGTATTAGGACAAAAACTATTTTATTTTATGAGGCATATTGACAGAAAATAAACAATTTAATTAAAGTGATTTTATTTGATTTACTCAACAAATGCTTTAACAAAAAGAAAATACTTGTTACAAAATAAATTTAATATTTAGTATGATAGCCTTTTGTTCTGATCACCGCCTTCATTCTGTCAGGCATTGACATGACAAGCTTCTTCAATGTATCTAATGGTATCTCCTGTCAAACAGCTTGTATTTGTTCCCAAAGTGTGTCTTGCAACGTAACATTAGATTCATCAATTCCAGAGGGGGGAAATAAGAAAAAAGTCAGTCATATCCAAGGATAATAGAATAATGAGTAGTTTCAAAATAACTTGTTTAATAGAAAATAGGAAAAATTGAATATAACTTCTTTTTCATACATTTCTTTTACACCTAGTTTTAAATAATCAATATTTATTAGCAATTTACTTGGCTTTTCACCCTGTATTTGAATTTCAGTGAGGTTTTTAGGAAAATCACCCCTGTCCTAATACTTTTGCACACTACCAGTAGTTTGCAAAAGTGTTAGGACAGGGATGATTTTAAACTTTATTTTGAGGCCTCATAAAAGATAAAATAGCTCTTGTCCTAATACTTTTGCACAGTACTGTATATATATATATATATATATATATATATATATATATTAACGAAGATTAACGAAACTTGGTTATAAACAACCGACAATTTGAAATTATTTGTTTGAACATTATTTTAGATCGATACTCGTATTTAAGTAGATATTCTGTTTATAATCAAACAGTATATAAACATGTTACGGAAATTAACGAACATTAACGAAAATGATTATAAACAACCGACAATTTGAGATGATTTGTTTGAACATTATTTTTGATCGATACTCGTATTTAAGTTGATATTTTGTTTATAATCAAACAGTATTATATATTTATTTCTACCTGCCTGATTATTTACGATAGAGACGCGCCAGATCAATTGGTGGCTTCCCCTTTCTGGATAGAAGTCGCAGGTTCGAATTCTGCCGAATGACACATTTTCGCAACAATCATTTATCGTAAATAATCAAGCCGGTAGAAATAAATATATGTAATGCTTGATTATAAACAGAATATCTACTTAAATACGAGGATCGAGAAAAAAATAATGTTCAAACAAATATTTTCATATATATATATATATATATATATTTTATCTGAATTTGCAGATAAGTATATATATATATATATATATATATATATATATATATATATATATACTTATCTGCAAATTCAGATAAACGGGAATTATCCATTTTCAGCATGTCATTTTAAGACATGCATTTTCAACCCCTTATAAACAGAGAATGAGGAAAAATTCTAAGCCCAGATGTTAGCTCTAGTAAAGGAAGAGGTTGGGAGGTATTGGTTTTTATAGGGCTAAGCTAGCGGAATTTTAGTAGTAATTTCTTTTTCTGTTAGTGGAAAATATGTGGCTTGCCTCTTGAGTTAGTAATGGTACTTGGTGGGGAGGAAGGAACTGCTTAGCCAATTTTTTTTAAAAACCTTATTTTGATTAATTGGAAGAAAAGGCTAATTGTTGCAATTTATACTTATTTCTATGACAACACATATTAATGATCTCCTTCCTTTTATTTATGAGTATATTCTGATATTTAAATTTCGAAATTTTAATTTTTTCTCTATTGGTTTTTATAGGGTTAAACTATCGGAATATTAGTAATAGTTTCTTCTTTGTTAGTGGGAGGTATGTGGCTTGACCCTTGAGTTAGTAGTTGTAGATGGTGGGGATGTAACTGCTTAGCCAAAATAAAAAAAAAAGAACTTTATTGTGACTAATTGGAAGAAAAGGATACTTATTATAATTTATACTTATTTCTATGACGACGCATACTAATGATCTCACTTCGGTTATTTAGGAGTATATTTTGGTATTGAAATTTCAAAATGTTAATTTTTTTCACATATATATATATATATATATATATATATATATATATATATATACGGAGAAAGAGAGAGAGAGTGAGTGACGGAGAGGAAGAGTTAAAATGATAAAATGCATTTTAAAAAGGACATTCCACACATGGGCTTTTTCTTTAAACCAGCTACAACCAGCAATTCTTTTGACAAGGACAACCCCATCCTCTGCGAATTATGCGAAAATAAAACGACATGACATATGAAATAATCATTAATCACGAAAACAATGTTAAACCCACTAACAAGTGAAGGAGTTGAAAGCGCCACCTGGTTGTAATATGAAGAGACAAATTTGGAGGATTAACATAATACACTTAGTTTTTTTTTTCCGCACCAGTAACCCTTACCATTCCCCAGAGACATGTCTATGTAGTTTCAATTTAATTAGACGGACATCCGAAGGCGAATTGGCATGGCAAAGGACGCGTTCCAGAAAATGAGCAAAATACTAAGACACAGGAAAATCTCAACAGAAACGAAGAAAAGAGTGCTAGACTGCTACGTGATGTCAGTTCTTCAATACGGCTGTGAATGCTGGACAATATCATCGAAAATGAGGACAAAACTGGAAGCGGCCGAAATGTGGTTCTACAGAAGGATGCTACGGATATCGTGGACTGAGCATACAAGCAACGACGAAGTGTTAGAAAGAATGGCAACAAAAAGGAAATTGATGCTGAGCATCAGGAAGAGACAACTGAAGTTCCTGGGACATGCAATGAGGAAGGAGAGCCTGGAGAACCTGATACTGACTGGACAGATAGAAGGAAGGAGAGACAGAGGAAGGCAGCGGATAACATATTTGCAGGGTCTGATCAGGTGGATGACGGAACGGGGGTTGCCAGGAGCAACAGGAGCAAACATACTAAGAGCCACAAGGGATAGGGACACGTGGAGATCCATGATCGCCTACGTCCTGAAGGGACAGGGCACATAGAAGAAGAAGAAGAAGAAGTGAGAGATGGGGTGTAGCTGAGCATTAAAATCCCGGAATGGTTTTAATCTTCACGATGAAGGCCATAAATGCTACTCAGCTAAGGTGAGTAAATTTCGGTCCTAAGTTGAATACTGAAGCACTCTCCTCATTAGATGTGAAACATTTGAGACACCAAATGCCATGAAACATTTCAAGCTATGTAAAGCCTTGTAAATGACTATAGAAATTTAATTAATATTAGAAAATGTGTTGTGGATCCCGGGAATGGGAACCGCACAAAACAAGGGAACAATAGCCAGAACTGAGATAGAAAAATAAGTACAGAGTGGGCCATAAGTCGCACACCAAAGAATTACTTAAAGGATTGTGAAACAATGTAAAATCAGGGGGTAAAATATCTTTTCCTTTCCTTTGGTATAAAATAAATGTTCTTTTCAGTTATGATTTGCCATTAAAAAATTTTAATTTTAATTTTCAGATCTGCCCTTAACAATTGACGAACAAGTTAAACTAGTGTTCATGTCTGGTGCTGATGGCGACACTAATCGATCTCTTGCTGAGAAATTTAATGAAATTTATCCTGATCGTGAGCCCATCTCTCACACGACAGTAGGACGTTTGATATTGAAATTTCGTGAAACTAGTTGTATCCTAGACAAACCACGAAGTGGCCCTTCAAGAGTGTCTGACGAAACTCGAAAACGCGTCCTCGAAAAAGTTGAGAACAGTCCAATGAAATCATTGCAACGATTATCAAGTGAGCTCGGTGTCCCAAAAACCACCAAGCGACGTATCATGAAGGCCGAAAGTTTTCGTTAGTTAAGTTTGTTTTTAATAAAATAACGTTTATTATTATCAGAATTGTGTTAAATGCTTTGGTGTGCGACTTATGGCCCACCCTATATATATATATATATATTAAAAAAGGATTACTTCAAAGATGTTGAATGGCCATTTCGATATGAAGATCCCCACGGGGGACAACACATCACCTCAGCAACAGAAAAATCCTTCTGTTGCTGAGGTGATGTGTTGTCCCCCGTGGGGATCTTCATATCGAAATGGCCATTCAACATCTTTGAATGAATCCTTTTTTAATATATATTTGCTCTGTAATATTTTATTACATGGAGCTCTCTTCCTGTATCATTTTTTAATATTAAAATAAAATTTTTAATATTAATTAGGATCGGGTTTTTGGAATTTACCTTCCTGCTTTTTTCCCTTGGATTGAAGTCTCTGAATTAAAATATATATATATATATATATATATATATATATATATATATATAAGAACATGTACAAACTACCAGCTACTACAAAAATGTACATTTTGTTTCGACATTGAAAGAACAATGTCTCATCAGGTAGTTAGTAATTGTAACCATCATCGTTAACTACCGGATGAGACGTTGTTCTCTTAATGTCGAAACAAAATGTACAATTTTGTAGTAGATTTTAGTTTGTACATGTTCTAAAGTGTAATTTATAATACCTGATGATGATGGTAATCATTAACTACATTAATGTACAAATTATCAAAGATGATATTATCTTGTGTTGACTAAAAGCATTGCTATTCGACGATAATTTGTACATGTTCTCAACTATAATTTACAAGAAATAAAATAACGTTTATTATTATCAGAACTGTTTTAAATGCTTTGGTGCGCGACTTATGGCACACCCTGTATATTCAACGCAAAGATACAAACTTGAACGAAGGTTAGTAATCCAGGAATACGGTTAGTAGGAAGTGTATATACAAGTCTCTGAAGTGAAGCCGTAGTTGGTTTAGTATATTCAGATATTTATCACGCTCAGACACTATTGTCTCGACTGTCGAATAGTTACGGCCATTGTCTGCGATGAACGTTACCCAAAGAAAACGTGGCAAGCCCTAGAGAGAGATCGCGCATAATGTTAGTGTCAGTCTTTCAACTGTCAGTCATGTCATCAAGGCGAAGAAACAAACTGGATCCATCTGTCCAAACCGTAAAGGAAAATGTGGTCGGAAGAGAAAAACAACGCCAAGAGACGACGTATACGTGATCAGGAAAAATGTGAAAGATCCAAAGAAGACATTATTCGTTGTGTTTCAATTAATTTGCACAAAGGTGTGTATAGTTCTGGGAAAATAATAAAATAAATAGTGTTTAAAATGTTTGTTGCCAGGCATTGAGAACTATTGCATAAACCAAATGTCATATATTTGAATTTTATTAAAATTCTTATAATTGTTTTTAAAAGCAATAAAGTTACCGAAGAAACACCCAGAAGATAAACATAACTTTGGACACACTGTTTTAATTTTTTTTTGGGGGGGGGGGGGGGGCAGGTAGGAAACGTTTATCAAATTTCGCCAAAATATTTATTCTACAATTTCATTGTTATCGTCATTATCCACTTACGTCAAATTTCAGTGACTTACTTCCAATCAACCAATCTTGTGGTCATAAGTAAAAAATAAAAAAACTTAACTCGCTCTCTTAAATGAATTGAGTTCTTTCGGTGTCTGGCGTGTGTAGAAACTGCTTATATAGAACACGTTAAAATTTCCCTTCTCTGATTCCATGCGCCTATGGCTTGGGGAGTAGAGACTCCAACTGACTCCAAATCGGTCGAGTTTCAATCCCGGCCAGAACTCAGACCGAGGTTTCTACTAAGTTTCTTTCAGGCGATTTGCAATAACTAATTTGTAATAACTTGTTTACAAATAGAAAATATTCAGAAGTTCTATAATATAATTGTATTGAACACGTATAATCTTAAAGTCACTCTTGCGCTAAGCAATGTATACTTGAGGAAGGTCGGGGTGTACAACGTCCGAAACATCGTGAATATGACAAGAAAGATGAAGACAACAGTCTGAACAATGTAAATAACGTTACAGAATATTAACGAAATGGTTTTAACAACCGACATATTAAAATTGTATGTTTGAACATTATTTTTGGTCGATACTCGTATTTAGGATGTGCGTCGTGGTGCAGTGGATATCGGCTCGGAACGAGAAATCGGGAAGCCGAGTTCGAATTCCAGTCGAATTCCTTGCATTCACTTACGCGCAAATACCCTTGGGAAAGGTGTTAATCCGTCTCTTCCCTCCAGTTATGGGTTAAATAATAGGACAGACTGGGTTCTGTAGCATTGGTCGGCAACCAGTCTACCGCAGAAAGCAATGGCAACCTACTGCGGGATAATCTTCTGCCCAGTCAGTCATGTCTCTTTCGAGACATGATCGCCCAAGCTTGTATCACGTGTGGCACTTAACTGACTGACTCGTATTTAAGTAGATATTATGTTTTTAATCAAACAGTATATTTATATATTTATTTCTACCGGCCTGATTATTTACGATAAATTTTGTACGAAAATGTGTGTCATTCGGCAGGATTCGAACCTGCGACCCCTATCCACAAAGGGGAAGCCACGAATTGATCTGGCGCGTCTTAGACCACTTCGGTAATTGCCCGGATTCTCCGTAACATTGTATGCTTAACAAATTTATGGTAAATAATCAGACCAATATATATAAATATATAATACTGTTTAATTAAAAACAGAATATCTAATTAAATATGAGTATCGATCAAAAATAATGTTCAAACAAATCATTTCAAATTGTCGGTTGTTTATAACCAAGTTTCGTTAACCTTCGTTAATTTCCGTAACATGTATATATATATATATATATATATATATATATATATATATAGTTTGTAACAAAGTTGTGGAACTCGTAGGTTTTTTACCTGCTGTTCATGCATTTACTTTTATAAAGAGTGCTCAATACAACATAGAGCGTTATATTGTAATAATTGTTACAATGGTTTATAAATTCATAGTATCACTACACAAAACATTTCACGTTTCGAAGCTGCTTTACGCGCTTCTCATCAGGTGACAAAGTTGGAATGAAAATTAAATGGTGAAAACGGTTTATTTGTGGTGATATGATGTTTAAGGGAAAGTGGGGTAGGGAGCTTATTTTGATTCTGTCGGCAGTATTGTAGTCTTAGAGATATGGGTTAGGAGAGGTGGCTTAGTTTAAGATAGGTTCCTTATTTATTTTGTCTGGATGCTGTGGAAGTAGTGTCGCTGTTAATGAGGACGATGTTAATAAATGTGGTGTGGTAGTTTAGAATGGTCTAGTCGTCCGTTCGTGGTTCGAGTGATGCTGCTATTGGGTTAAGAGAAGGGTGTGGAGTATCTTAGTTTGGGGCAGATCTCTGTTTCGTTTAGTTTAGGTATTTTATATTGGAATATATATATTTTTTTTATGCAGTGCCGATAGTTTTTATTTTACTACTATTTAGCGGTAGCCATTCCTCCTAACCCATATCTCTAAGACTACAATACGGCCAACAAAATCGAAATAAGCTCCCAACCTCACTTTCACTTAAACATCATATCACCACAAATAAACCGTTTTCACCATTTAATATCCATTCCAACTTTGTCACCTGATGAGAAGCGCGTAAAGCATCTTCGAAACGTGAAAATTTTTGTGTAGTTATACTATGCATATATAAACCATTGTAACAACTATTACAATATATATATATATATATATATATATATATATATATATCAAACTCAATACTAAGCAAGGAAATAATTGCATTGCATTTCCAATTAAGGTAAAAATGACATTTTGTTTACAACTTTCATTTTATCTGTTGATTCGGATGACAAAAAGTTTAGGATGACAATTTAGATGAGAGAACAATCATCATGATAAAAGATGGATTCTGGAGGGAGGTCTTTCTAAACTGAAATCAACAACCAGAACGGAGGGTTCTCCTCTCCTATGATATCAACGTATATGTGTCTCTGACCAAAGCAAACCTACAAATTGGAGGACATAAGTTGTTGTTTAACCTGGGGAAGAATGTGTTCCGCCATGCCCATTTACATAGCCAGTCATGGAACTAATGATGATTTCAAAAGATGATGTAAAAAATTAAAATAATTTCCAATCTAAACTAAGATCTCGACTCGGAAGATGTCACAAGTTCTTTTCGGAAGCAATGTGCAAATCTGGCCTCATAAGGCGACATTGTAAATTTTCAGTTGGGAAGCCCAGAAAATAAAAGAAATTTGTTGGACATACGTTAGAGAAAATGACAAGAGACGAAAAAAAAAAAAACATCAGAAGAAAGAAATCTTTTCAGCGCTTCACTGCTTACGAGGCATGAAAGATGAACAAAAAAGAAACAGTTATAAAACCAGTGCTCATCTCCCAGAATTGCTTTCAGTCACTTTTAAGATTTGGACACCATGCAGCGATGACGAGAAATTAGCTCCGATCATTAAACCAGCAAATTGGCACTAGCCGAGTTTCTCTGATTCGCGTCGATTCATCTGACTTAGACGGCGTTACGTTACCCCCACCCCCTCCACACCATGTCTATCGACAAAATATTCTCCCTCCCTCTCTCTCTCTCTCTCTCTCACACACACACACACACACACACTCTCTCTCTCTCTGACTCTCTCTCTCACTGTCTCTGTCTCTCTCTCTCAAGTAGTTTTACTGATCATTCATTTCTTTATACCTCCCTTTTTTATCGGCATTCATCATATCTATCTATCTATCTATCTATCTATCTATCTATCTATCTATCTATCTATCTATCTATCTAAATCTATTCATATCTATCTATCTATCTATCTATCTATCTCAGTTTGTCTATCTATCCTATCTATCTATCTATCTATCTATCTATCTATCTATCTATCTATCTATCTCAAACTGTTTATTATCTATCTATCTATCTATCTATCTATCTATCTATCTATCTCAAACTGTTCATTATCTATCTATCTATCTATCTATCTATCTATCTATCTATCTATCTATCTCAAACTGTTCATTATCTATCTATCTAGCTAGCTAGCTAGCTAGCTAGCTATCTAATTTTGTTCATATTTATCTATCTATCTATCTATCTATCTATCTATCTATCGATCTATCTATCTATGTTTCTATCTATCTATCTATCTATCTATCTCAGACTGTTCATTATCTATCTCTCTATCTATCTATATATATATCTATCTCAGTTTGTTCTCATCTATCTATCTATCTATCTATCTATCTATCTATCTACATTAGTCTGTTCATATCTTTCTATCTCTCTCAATATATATGAGTGTGTGTGTGTGTGTGTGTGTGTGTGTGTGTGTGTGTGTGTGTGTGTGTGTGTTTATTTATCTATGTCAGTTTAGTCGTATTCATCTATCCCGCTCTGGTTATATGACTTTACCACAATTTGCTAGTTTGTCTATTTGTCTGTTTACATCAATAAATCAGGTTCTTGACACAGGAATTATTTTCTCTCTCTTTGTCTACTTATATATATATATATATATATATATATATATATATATATATATATGGAATGATTTGTTTGAACATTATTCGTATTTAAGTTGATATTCTGTTTTTAATTAAACAGTATTATATATTCATATCTACCGGATTGATTATTTACGATAAATTTTTATTATGAAAATGTTAATCCTGCGACCCCTATCCACATAGGGGAAGCCACCAATTGATCTGGCATCTCTTAGACCTCTCGACCACGAATGACCATCAGTCTATACTAGGTTTTTGTCAAGTTAACACAGTTTCGATTTATCGCAATAACCATATCTGCTCCGAAATGTATCGTAAAGTCAACAAATATAAACATGTTACAAAAATTAACGAAGATTAACTAAACTTGGTTATAAACAACCGACAATTTGAAATGATTTGTTTATATATATATATATATATATATATATATATATATATATATATATATATATATATATATACCGTACTGTGCAAAAGTACTAGCAAAAGAACTATTATATTTTTTATGAAGTATATTGGCAGGAAATAAACAATTTTATCCAAATGATTTTATTTGATTTACTCAACAAATCCTTTAGCAAGAAAAATTACTTGTTACAAAATAAATTTAATATTTAGTATAATAGCCTTTTTCTTTGATTACAGCCTTCATTCTGTCAGGCATTGACATCACAAGCTTCTTCGATGTTTCTAATGGTATCTCCTGCCAAGCAGCTTGTATTTGTTCCCCAAGTGTGTCTTGCAAAGAAACATTAGATTTATCAAGTTTTTTATTCAAAACATCCCATAGATGTTCAATAGGATTCAATGTTCAGGGATTTGTGGGGACCAATCCAAATGTCGAAGCCTTCCTTCCTCTTCCTTTTTAGGTAAATAATTCTTACAAAGTTTGAAGCATGTTTAGGGTCATTGTCTGCTCGAGGTTTTTAGGAAAATCATCCCTGTCCTAACACTTTTGCACACGACCGGTTGAGTGCAAAAGTGTGAGGAGAGGGGTGAATTTAAACTTTATTTTGTTGCCTCATAAAAAATAAAATATTTCTTGTCCTAATACTTTTGTACAGTACTACATTTTTTTTAAAATCATATCACTCCAAGCAAGGCGATAACGCCACTGATGCGCAGGGGGCTACGTAAGGGTAAAAAGAATGGAAAAGAGAAAGCCGGAAACCACATCCTAAACAGGGAACAAGGGATGAGCCTCTTCACCTGTTCAATAGACGTGGGTGGAGTATGAACCGGGCGATAGTTTAGTCTATCTACTCCAATTAAAAAAAAAAAAGAGTGAAAATATTGGGAAAGAGAAAGCCAGAAACCACATCCTAAACAGGGAACAAGGGATGAGCCTCTTCACCTGTTCAATAGATGTGGGTGGAGTGTGAACCAGGCGATAGTTTAGTCTATCTACTCCAATCAGTACTGGAGCACCATTCTTACTTTCATACATAACGCAATCGTCAGATGCTGAGTATGCACTGACCGTTACTTAATTTAAATTTTAATAAAAACATCTATTTACGTCTTTAGTACGACTCGGAGTTTCGTTCTTTCTTCTTTTATGTGCCATGGCCTTTCAGGACGTAGGTGATCATGGCTTTCCACATCTCCCATTTTCCACCATGCAACACTCATTCCGTCATTCACCTGATCAGGTCCTTCAAATATGTTATCCACTGCTTTCCTCTGTGTCTTTTTCTCTTTATCTGACCTGTTAGTATCAGGTTCTCCAAGCCCTCCTTCCTCACTGCGTGTCCCAGGAACTTTAATTGTTTCTTACTGATGCTCAGTATTAATTTCCTTTTCGTCTCCATTCTTTTCAAAACCTCGTCATTGCTCACATGCTTGGTCCATGATATCCGCAGCATCCTTCTGTAGAACCACATTTCAGCTGCTTCAAGTTTTTCCTTCATCTTCGAAGATATTGTCTAGCATCCACTGCCATATTTTAAAAAACCGACATCACATAGCAATCCAGTATTTCTTCTTTGTTTCTGGTGTAATTTTCCTGTTTCTTAATACTTTACTCAACTTCTGGGATGCCTCTTTTGCCATGCCAATTCGCCTGCGGATCTCTGTGTCGCACTTTCCGTCTTCTGTTAAAAACACTTCCCAAGTATTTAAATTTCTGTACCAGTTTCGTTCACTCAGCAATAATAAGTTTATTAATTACCACCTGATGATTGGAGATTACATGAAATTACGAGTCGTACTATAAATGTGGATGTGCGTTGTGGTACAGTGGATATCGGCTCGGAACGAGAAACCGGGGAGCCGAGTTCGAATTCCAGTTGAATCCATTGTATTCACTTACGCGCAAATACCCTTGGGAAAGGAATTAATCCGTCTCTTCCTTCCAGTTATGGGTTAAATAGCAGGATGGATTGGGTTCTATAGCCTTGGTCGGCAACCAGTCTACCGCAGAAAGCAATGGCAACCTACTGCGGGATAATCTTCTGCCCAGTCAGTCATGTCTCTTTCGAGACATGATCGCCCAGCGTGTATCACGTATGGCACTTAACTGATTGACTATAAATGTAGGTTATGTTTATTAATATATACCTTGTAGCTTTGTTATATTACATCGATCAGAAAATTATATTAATAGCCGAAAAATATTTGTATTTGTGCGTGTACTTGCTTGTATATTCATATGTATACTTATTGATATCAATATACACACACAATGTTTATATATATATTGTAATTTTGTTATTATGGTTTATAAAAGCATTATATCACTATGTTGTGGATCCTGGGACTTGGAGCTGCACAAATAAATGACCAATGACCAGTAATTGAGAGAGAAAATAAGTGTATTAACGTAAGGATACAGACTTGAATGAAGATTAGCTGTCAAGGAATACAGGTTAGTTAAAGCATATGTACAAGTCTCTGGAGGTGAAGCCGTAGTATATTGAGTATGTCCGCATCGGAAGCTGACGGGTACTGCGTAATAATCTTCTCGATGAGTGGAGCACAGAGCTACTATGGACTATTGTGTTCTAATTGCTAATCTCTCTCTGGACTCTCGTATTCTCCGGTTAACTCTCTGTGAAAACGCGGTATTTATTTACTCTACCACCAGGACAAAATGTGGCACAATCTTTTTTTAACTTGGGTTCTCCAGGTCATATAACCCAGCCAAAAATATCTGTTTAATATTCCCCAGTCGTGACTCTACTCTTCGTTGGAGCCACGACTGGATTTATACTTTCCGTCCGGAGGCAGAGAGATTAACAGTGTCAAACGAATCACCGCGAGAAAACGCGGCATTCGGTATTTATTTGCCCTCCCACTAGAGCAAAATGTGGCACAAGGCCTTTTTTACGTGGGTTTTCCGGGCCATATAGCCCAGCCAAAAATCGATGTCTAATTTTGCCCAGTCGTGACTCTAACCTTCGTTGGAGCCACGACTGGGTTGATGCTCTCCGCCCGAAGGCAGAGAGCGGACAGTGTCAGTGGAATTACCGCTCGTGTCGCTTCTATAGCTGTATTATACGTATTTTCTGGAAGAGTCCATCTTTATGAAAAGGGAGAACCCCACAACAGACTACACAAAAATCTTCATGTTTCTGAACAATACCGTTCTTCTTCAGGTGATATTTTAAAGTAAGTTGTGAAAATGATTTATCTAAAAAATATAAGATGAATTCATGATTATTCAGAAAATTAAGGAGTGGTAGTTAGAGGGAGTTAAACAACATGCATGTAGGTGTGTCAATATTGCTCAACTAGAAGTGAGAATTTGGTTGAACTATGGAATTAAAATCTGCGTCGCAAAAGGGTACAAAGTAGCATGGTACTTTCTAATTTTTTCTGGATAAGGTACCTAGTGGGACCATACATTATTTAAATGGGTAGACAATACTTTTTAACAGCAGGCTGTATATTAAGTTATTTTAAAAAATGATTTTGTACGACCTCATCTGTTAAAGGTTCTGGGTTGTTTAGGTTAGAATTAAAATTAAGTAATCTATCTAAACTTATTTATAAATGGAACTTTCTCTCTCTCTCTCTCTCTCTCTCTCTCTCTGGTGTGTGTGTGTGTGTGTGTGTGTGTGTGTGTGTGTGTGTGTGTGTGTGTGTGTGTGTGTGTGTGTGTGTGTGTGTGTTGACAATTTTTATCAAGCCTCTAGACCATAGGTTCCCAACCTTTTTGCTGCGATTTCCCCCAAATACAATTTCACTATTATCCATTACTCCAAAGAACAAATACCCGTAATATAGGAAAAGAAGTAATTATATTTTCATACATCAAAAGCAGACAAAGTTAATGGAAATTATTCAATACAATAGTACCAATCTATAATAATCAGAGGTATAGTAGCCGTAACCTAGCCGTGATTCTTAATGTGAGAGTTGAGCTTGTATTGCCTGTGCCAGTTTATTTATTCTTGGCTTTGTGACTGAAAGAGCTGTTCGGGCGTCGTTTGCCACGTCGAGTCTGCTACGTTTCTTGGTCTTCATTCCAAGGACACAGTGTGAATTTATAAGCTGATTACCTCTTCCTTATCCAAACATCCATTACCTCCAAAATATGGGCTCATTTACCAAGGGGTTGGGAACCATTGGAGGATTGATTAAAATTATTTTGTCTGGATTGCTTTCTTCATATCAAGTAAATACGTCACAAGAAAGATTTCTCTCTTAATTTTTCCAACACACACACACACACACACACACACACACACACACACACACACAAATAAGCACACTTACATGCACATACGCATAAATAAACACGCACACATACACACGCATGCGCACACACACGCACACACACACATACATATATATATATGACAGCTTAGTCCAGTTTAAAATTCTTTTCTTCAGTCTTCACATATTCCAGTTGTTCTTACAACTTCCAGAAAAAAGTCCTCTTCATGAGCTACAAAGTCTCCTTAATCTTGTCAACATGTTAAACTCTGTCCTGTTAGTGAACTGATGGATTTGGTTGATGTGGTGTTTTGTCACAAGGTGCTCTGAAAAGTTTTCGTTCATTGCCTCTGCCAGTAATTTTGAATGTGTCAATCATAGATTACACCAGTTTACTTAATGGCGTATTTTCTTCCAGTTTCTAACAATAGGCGGAATGTTTCTTCACGCATGCGCAGTAAGACTTATGCTGATACAAAAACCTGCAGTCAGTTCGAGATACGTGCAATTTTGCTTCGAATAACAGTCAGTTAAGTGCCATCAGAGAAACACTCTTGGGCGATCATGTCTCGAAAGAGACATGACTGACTGGGCAGAAGATTATCCCGCAGTAGGTTGCCGTTGCTTTCTGCGGTAGACTGGTTGCCAGCTAAGGCTATAGAACCCAATCTGTCCTGTTATTTAACCCATAACTGGAAGGAAGAAACGGATTAATACCTTTCTTAAGGGTATTTGCGCGTAAGTGATGCAATGAATTCAACTGGAATTTGAACTCGGCTCCCCAATTTCTTGTTCCGAGCCGATATCCACTGCACCACAACGCACATCCGCTTCGAATAACAAATATACAATAAAAAAAGGGATCTATATCAATCTGGGTCTAAGAATTAAAGTAAGTATTTTTTCTGTAATGGCATGTGGTCATTAAATCATTTTTCTTATTAAGTAAATTTGGATTCTTGATATGGTTTAAGATGACAAGTTTTTCTAAGCGGCATATATTTCCTTATCCATTGTAATATTTAAATTTGGTTACGATATTCCAGGTAATAATTGCGTTCTTATTGTTTTTTTTTAATTTCCAATAATATATAGATAAAGCAGTACTTTTGCTGTATTTACTGTTGTTTAAAGACAACATGTGCTTGTTAAATCTTATCTTCCACCTGTTAGAAGTGCTTCCAAAGTAAAATTTAATATCATTTTCATCTGAATGAATTAGAGCTTTATACTTTCGGACATATACTGGCCATTCATTTGGCAGGTTTTATTTTTTCGGCAGTTAAAATTATTTTTAGAAGTGTCATTTTTGCTATTGGACGACGGGTGTTGTTTATGTGAGTCAAGTATCTATTTGATATCATTGCATTATGTTGTTAGATATATTTATCTATATATATTTAAATATATTTATCTATATATTTATCTACATATTTATCACACTCGGACAGACACACGCTTCTCTGCCATTCTGAAGATGAGATTTTGATCTCGAAATATTAATGTTTTAATAAATAGGTAATACCCTAAAACTTCTTTACCTTCCTTTATTATACTAAACGCATTGTGATAGCCTTCAAATGCCTACAGATCTTGAAATATTAATGAATAATAAATAGGTAATACCCAACACCTTCTTTACCTTCCTTTATTATACTAAACGCATTGTGATAGCCGTCAAATACCTACTGATCTTGAAATATTAATGAATAATAAATAGGTAATACCCAACACCTTCTTTACCTTCCTTTATTATACTAAACGCATTGTGATAGCCGTCCAAATACCTACTGATCTTGAAATATTAATGAATAATAAATAGGTAATACCCAACACCTTCTTTACCTTCCTTTATTATACTAAACGCATTGTGATAGCCTTCAAATACCTAGTGATCACGAAATATTAATGAATAATAAATAGGTAATACCCAACACCTTCTTTACCTTCCTTTATTATACTAAACGCATTGTGATAGCCTTCAAATACCTAGTGATCACGAAATATTAATGAATAATAAATAGGTAATACCCAACACATTCTTTACCTTCCTTTATTTTACTAAACGCATTGTGACAGCCTTCAAGACATAACCATATACCTATTTTACACAATACTTCAAGCAAATTACAAAACTTAAATATTTATCTATGTTTTTAACGCAACTATAACTGACTTTAACGTTGGTTTCGTTAAATAACAACCAAATTCTGACTTTTGATTAAGCAATATTGACACACTTACAATCATATTGTTTCGCTTCCTCCAACAACAATGTTCGAGTTATATAAACCGGGCTTTACCGAGACGATGGCTTGATAATCTTCTGCAAAACTAATCCACAAAAAAAAAAAAAATGGATAAACTCAGAAAGAATTTAATAAAATTTTCAAAGACCATGATATTAACAGTACGACCTTAACTAACGCTAAAGTCGTAAAATTCTTAGATGTTACCTTCTTAGATGTTACCTTCTTAGATGTTACCTTCTTAGATGTTACCTTCTTAGATGTTACCTTCGACCTGTACGAACCCTACATCAAAGACTCACGCAACCACATATTGTAATATAACAATCTCGCCCCACCCGAGGAAGTGAGGAAGCGGGGGCGTTTTCCGGCCGTTGAAAGGAACGGATGGTTGTTTGACCTTATTTCCGGCAGTAGCGGAAATCGCTACAAGAGGCAAACAGAACAGGTGTCTCTGAGAATTACGTGGGCGTGCGTAGGCGAGGCAAAAAATCGGAAGTACCGGTTTGGAGATAAAAAGACCTCGGGCACGGATTTCACGACAGACGAGTCTAGTCAGAGAAAGGAGCAACAGATACGACACCCCCCGTCAACCCCTGGAAGCGCGCTCTCACTCTCTGTTCACTAGGCCACACGGTCCATCGTCGTCAATAAAAATATAATATATATTTTTATATATATAGCCGTGTTTGTTTGTGGCCTTGTACCAGACAGTTAAATATATAACAATATAAATCAACAGGGAATCAAGTCACCCCCAGAGAAACAGCAACAACCTACACTAATCTATCAAATTTCGTTTAAGTACCAACTCTAGCAATAAGGATATTTTTGACAATTCTCAAATTCAATATATTAATGCTTTTGAGAAAAGTAAACTCAAAACTAGTTTAGAATACTCCGTTAATACATACGTATATATAATTGGAGTAGATAGACTAAACTATCGCCCGGTTCACACTCCACCCTCGTCTATTTAACAGGTGTAGAGGTTCATCCCTTGTTCCCTGTTTAGGATGTGGTTTCCGGCTTTCTCTTTTCCAATTTTTCACTCTTACGTAGCCCCCTGCACATCAGTGGCGTTACCGCCTTGCTCAGGGTGATATGATTAAAATATATATATATATATATATATATATATATATATATATATATATATATATCCGAGTGAAATAGGAACGAAGAAAAATTAACAACGGCCAAAACATTAATTTAAAAACAGTGCTCGATATATAATATAAAGCTGTGAATATTTATTATAAATTATATTTTAGGACATGTACACATTTTTTTATCAACTTCAAAGTGTACATTTTGCTTCGACATTGAAATTACAGTGTCTCATCAGGTGGTGTGGAAGGAAGATCATCTTCCCGACACTTTCATTAATCAACCATATTCCCTACCCACCCCACTTCTTTCAAAATTCTAATGGACAATTTACAAGATTTATTCCCTTATCACTAACCCCCACCAATATCCCACACACAACTCGCCAAATATGAGAAAAGAGGCTTTCCATTCTTTTCCACACACCCTGAGGAGACATTGTCATTTCAATGTCGAAACAAAATATAGACGTTTGTAGTGGAAAAATTTGTACATGTTCTAAACTTTAATTTATAAGATATATATATATATATATATATAAAATGACAATGTCCACGCTAAAAAGTCTGCCTTCTTCTACCGAACGCCCATAGCCCAGAGGCAGAATCACCAACTGACGCCAGTTCGGTCGGGTTTCAATCCTGGGTTAAAAGCAATCGGAGTCTAACCGTACTGATGAGCTGTGATACAGCGAAACAGATCTGTCTGCGGATGGCTATATATATATATATAGTTTAGAACATGTATAAATTTTTTATCCGCTACAAAGTGTACATTTTGTTTCGACATTGAAATTACAGTGTCTCATCAGGTGGTGTAGAAAGGAATGGAAAGCCTCTTTTATATTTTTGGCGAGTTGTGTGTGGGATGTTGGTGGGGGTTAGTGATAAGGGAATAAGTCTTGTAAATTGTCCGTTAGAATTTTGATAAAAATTTGAGGTGGGTAGGGAATATCGTTGATTAATGAAAGTGTCGGGAATTTTGTAGACAGATTTAACTTCAGAAGAAGGGGTATAGGTTTATGGCCTCATGGCTAGACTTTATTCTTTGGATTTAGTAGAGGGGAAGTATAAGGGTGAGAAGGAATGGTGTAACCTTTATAAAATCCACACTTAAAAAGTTCCAAATCTGTCTACCTACAACCACAACCGGTGTAACCAAAATTCTTTCACCCTCACACAAAACATCGCCAATCAACACTACAGACATTACCTAAAAAACTGAAATACATAAAAACTACCCACTCGACGCACAAACGCACACACATGCGCACTCATTATCAACTAAATCTTGAGAGGACAACTAGAAATGTGATACACAAAGACGCCTAAAGAATAATGAAGGACCGTAATGAAAATAGTAGGAATACACGGGTAATTTTAACAAAATTTGAGAGAACATTCATTATAGTGTCGCATGGTTGGTTAAAAGCCGATGAAACAATTGGCGAGTAATTTTACAATGGCGAAAACTTCAATGCTGGACACAATAAACAGAAACGAAACATTTAACATGATTTCAGACAATCTTTTTTTATTAATTTAATTTTTCTCCTCATTTTACATCAAAAGAAATTTTGCTACTTTCTTTTCTTTCTTCTTTGCTCAACTGCTAATTTCTGTGAAAACGAATTTTTCATTGGTTTGAAGATAATTTCACATAGGCTCAAGAATTCCTTTTTATCTTTTTCCTCAGCCCTGTGAATTCGAAGGGAGTCGGTGAAGGGAGTTATTATTATTGTAAGCACGCGAGACAATTAGTAGGCTGAAGTGAAACCTTCATAATAACGGGAGAGTTTTGTAATTTGCATTAAACATTGTGTATATTAGGTGTATGGGTAGGTCTTGAAGGCTATCACAATGCGTTCAGTAAAATAAAGGAAGGTAAAGAAGGTGTTGGGTATTACCTATTTATTATTCATTAATATTTCGAGATCAATGTTTCATCTTCAGAATGATAGGAGAGCTTGATTTCACTCGTTGAAAAACACGGTCCAAGAGCGGACGGGAAATCAATCTCTCCTATCATTCTTGGACTATTTAAGACTGTTAAGTAAACAGACAGTATGCTAAAGGTCAGTAAGTGTGAATAGATCTCATGTAGATAATGACGTATACTTTATCCAGATCAGTCAGTTAAGTACCATACGTGATACATGCATGAGCGATCATGTCTCTTTAAATCCATAAATGACTAGGCAGAAATTTTTCCGCGGTAGGGGACTATTTCTTTCTGCGGTAGAGTGGTTGCTAACGAGGCGAAAACCTAATCTGTTCTGCTGTTCAACCCATATCTGGGGGAGGTAACAAATAGATTAATACCTTTCCTAAGTGTATTTGTGCAGGAGTGATCTCTCATTACGAGCTGATAACTATTGCATCACTACGCACAATGCTTTATACCAGGGGTCGGCAACACATTCGACCCTGCGGGCCGGATCGTCTTATGGGTCGCGGGCCGGACGAAGGCCATTAATGAAAACTTAAAGAAAATTACATATGCAGACCCCTGTCAACCTAAATATTTAAAATCATAATTGTTGTGGAGTAGTCTCCGCACTGAAGGTTATAATCGTGCTATGTCGGTTATTAATCGACTTAACGTACCCAAAATGTTAAGAACTTGGTAATCTTCCACTGAAAACTGACTCCTTAGTATTCGGCTAACTGCCGACTAATATTAACTGCCTAGTAGTTCTACTGAACTCCAATAGAAGTTTAAAGAACTCCCATGAACTTTTCCAAGACTTCCTGCTGATTCTTAATATGGGAGGGAGAGTCCATTATCAGAGGAATAGGTGTATTTCCCCATAACAATAACAAAAATAAACATTGAGAAATGAGAAAAACAAAAGAAAATCTAAAATTAAAAAACAAAAATGACCTTTCCTCAAGAAACGACAAAATACTTCAAAGTGAAAAAAAATTAACTGAAGTGAAATGGATGAAGTTATGACTTCACTAAAAATTATTTTTTTGTTTATATCCGGGAATCAAAATTTTCTGGGTTTTCTTTTAATTTTTAAACAAATTACTAAAACGAAACAAAATCCTGAATTTATTTCTTTTTGAATAAGTAAATACGATGTGCACTGATTACATTCATTTGAATTTTATTTCGGTATTTAAAATATTTCTAAATTTATTCAGTTTATTTACAGAGTAAATAAGCTTTAAAAAGCGTGACATATGGCCCGTGTCGAACCAGGCAACCTGCGAAAAAATTAGTGCGGGATAATCTTCTGCCCAGTCAGTCATGTCTCTTTCGAGACATGATCGCCCAAGCGTGTATCACGTACGGCACTTAACTGAGTGACTGAATATAATAGTTGGAATCATGATTAAGGCTTCTACGGGGCATAAAGTGGGGGATCAATTTTATATTGTCATAAAGTAATAAACTAATCCCCCACTAATTACTACTTAATAATATAATGCATCTCTTCCCCTTCTAGTTATGAGTCAAATAACAGGACAGATTGGGCTCTATATCCTTGGTTGGCAACCAGTCTACCGCAGAAAGCAATGGCAACCTACTGCGAGATAATCTTCTGAGCAGTCAGTCATGTCTCGAAAGAGACATGATCGCCCAAGCCTGTTTCACGTATGGCACTTAACTGACTGACTGAATATAATAGTTGGAATAATGATTAAGGCTTATATTGGTCATAAAGTGGGGGATCAGTTTATTACTTCATAACAATAGGAAATCGATCCTCCACTAATTACTACATAATAATATAATAGATTTCTTTTCCCTTTACCTATGAGTCAAAGAACAGGACAGATTGGGTTCTATAGCCTTGGTCGGCAACCAGTCTACCGCAGAAAGCAATGGCAACCTACTGCAGGATAATCTTCTGCCCAGTCAGTCATGTCCCTTTCGAGACATGATCGCCCAAGTGTGTTTCACGTATGGCACTTAACTGACTGACTGAAATACGAAGAGCACTGATTACATTCATTTGAATTTTATTTCGGTTTTTAAAATTAATTTTTATGTTTATCTTTCACGCAGAAATGGAGGTGATTGGGTTTTGATCGTGTTTTTGCGGTCATTGTATTCAGATTCGGTTGGGTGGATCAGAGGAAGATAACAGGAGGCTTTTTGTTGAATTCGAAAGCCTCGTTTCTCATGTTAAAAATAGAGTCATTGGTAATCAGACTCGCGGGCCGGTTAAAATGTCTTCAAGGGCCGGATCCGGCTCGCGGGCCTTAGGTTGCCGAGCCTTGCTTTATATACTTGTGCTAAAATGGACACCTTATCAAATCCCTGAGTTTAGTCTTGTTTAAGGCTACATCAATAAGGTACTCAGGTTCGAATTCATAATTCTAAGTTAGGGTCCTGGGCATGACGGTAAACTGCATCCTGCAACAAGGCCTCTGATTATGAGGTTGTGAGGATCATGTAACCACCTCTTAATTGCTGTTGTTTCCAGGTCCACTCTGATTCGGAGTGGTAGCACCTGTTAGGGTCCCAGCTATGGGCAAATATTTAACCCCCAAACTGGGGTTAAAACACGATGAAAGTATAATAATACACTTTTATAGAAATATATATATATAAAAATAGATTTTATAGAAAAATATACATTTAAAAAAAAAATTATTCTCAGTAAAACATTTTTAAATAAAAAACTAGAATACATTTTCAGATTTCTAAAATAAAAAAGAATAAAAACGACAAATTTTCGTTAAAATCTGACTAAATCAACCTTCTCACTATAACCGAACATTAAAATATATCTTAAAACGTCACCTTTTTGGCATGAAATAACCCACAGAGGTTGATATGCCGTTAAACAAAATTCAAACTCAATTCCAAGTTATTGATCTGTGAGAGAAGCTTGCAAAATTGAATGTTAAGGAGCGTTTGATGATATAGTAATCTTAGTAAAGATACTAGCATTTTAAATTTACTAAAGATTAAGTAGTAAAAGAACCCAGTTGGAATAGAACTTAAGACAATAGCAATTTTATTTTAAGAACCATGAAAACGAAAACTTTGAAATAGATATCATTATATTTTGCATAGACTGGCACAAGGCTATCGTAAAATCACGTCCAACAAGAATCAAACTCACTATACGAACAAATTCGTATATATCATATTTAGACTTTTATAAAAAAAAATATACATTTTTGAATGAAAAATATTACCAACAATACATTTTTTGAAGAAAAAAATTATTACCATTACACATTTTTTAAGAAAAAAAATTATTGCCATTATACATTTTTGAAGGAAAGCTATTAGCAGCAATACATTTTTGAAGGAATAATTTATTACCAGCAATACGTTTTTGAATACAAAACTAAAAGACATCATCAGTTTTCTAAAATAAAATAAAAATAAAAAAAATTTTCATCAAAATCTAAATCAAACTTCTTACTATAATCGACAATTAAAAAATATCTTTAAATTCTACCTTTTCGGCATTAAATAACCCACAAAGGTGTTGATATGCCGTTAAACAACACTCAATCTAAAACGTAACTAAATGGTTTTTGTTATTGTTATTATTATTTGAAAATCGGAGAGAAAAGATTGGTTGGTTGGGCCGAGAAATCTTGCTAGAAACAAAAGATGATGGCTGGACTAATAGTAGTTCGCTAATATGGCAATGGATACTGAAGAAGTTTGTCACACATGAAGAAGATACTCGAAGCAACAAACGTGTTATTCTGTCGAAGAAATCTGAGAATACCATAGACTGAGCATGTGAACTAAAAACACATAAGGATAATGCATTACTTGTATTTAGAATAAGAAAGAAACATTTGAACTTTTTAGGACCGAATGCATGGTCATCAGAAAAAAGAGCAGCCCAAAGTGCCAAATACAGGTGGGGGATGTTAAAATCAAGCGTGTACGAAAATTTAAATAGATATTTAAATTTTCGTACACTTCCCAGATGGGAAGTGTTCTAACTGAAGACGGAAGTGCGAAACAGAGATCCAAATGTGAATTGGCATGGCGAATGATGCTTTCCAGAATCTGAGTAAAGTAATAAGACACAGGAAATTTTCACTAGAAACAAAGAAGAGAATACTGGATTACTATATGGCCGTGAATGCTGGACAATATCATCGAAGATGAAGGAAAGATTTGAAGCAACTGAAACGTAGTTATACAGAAGAATACTGGATATAAAGTGGGGGATCAATTCCGTATTACAATCAATATATTAACTGACCCCTCACTTTGTTGTCACAGCTGTTTCTATACATTTATATTCCTGAGATCTAAAATCACAAGGATGCATTCCAGAAGCTGAGTAGACTATTAAAAAACAAGAAAATTTCCCTAGAAACAAAGAAGAGATTGCTATGCGATGTCAGTTTTTCAATATGGCAATGAATGTTGGACAATATCTTCGAAGATGAAGGAAAAACTTGAGGTAGCTGAAATGTGATTTTAAATAAGGATCCTGCGGATATCGTGGACCGAGCATGTGAGCAATGACGAGGTTTTTGAAAGAATGGAAACGTAAAGGAAATTAATATTGAGCATCAGAAAGAGACAACTGAAGTTCCTGGGACATGCGATGAGGAAAGAGGGCTTGGAGAATCTGATACTAACTGGCCAGAGAGGGAAAAGGAGACAGAGGAAAGCAGCGAATAACATATTTGAAGGGCCTGAGCAGGTGGATGACAGAACGGGGGCTGCGAGACGTTACAGGAGAAAGCGTGCTAAGAGCCACCAGGGATAGGGAGACGTGGAAGTCCATGATCGCCTACGTCTTGAAAGTCACAAAGAAGAAGAAGAAGAAGAAGAAGAAGAAGAAGACGTAATTTAGAAAGAAGGCTTGGAAATTTAACACTTACATAACTTATTGAAGGAAATAGGGAAACAGCGAGTAACCTTGCTAACGTGCTTCCAATAGCAGAAGGGGATAGAATGGATAGTAAAGAGATAAGCAATATTTAGATCTACAAAAAATAGGAAGTTGTAGAGAGCTTGATCGCCCACACGCTGGATGGTGACGATTCATCAAAACGTATTTATAAATGGAACTTTGTGTGTGTGTGTGCGTGTGTGTGTGTGTGTGTGTGTGTATGTGTGTCCGTTACCTATAGATTCCGAAACGGCTGAACCGATTTTCTTGAAAATTTGCGCAGTTGTACTATAAGCGTCTGCGAGTGTTCTTAGCTAGGTTTTGTGTCGAGGTACACCCGATAAATATCGAAAATCGATAATCGAAAAAATCGGGTTATAGAAGGAGTGGTCCGATTTTAATCAAATTTGATACACTCATCGACAAAGGCATAAGAAACGATACTCAGAATTTTCAAGGTTGCAGTTCTTACAATAGTGCAGAAAATCGATAATATATATATATAAAAGGCAAGATGTTTCTGTGTGTGTCTTTTTATCCATCATTATTCTAATCCAAAATTTTTATCCGATTCTCACCAAACTTCACACAAATATTCTTTAGGCTGAGTTCGAGCTCCAGGACCATGGACTAGTTTTAAAGCTTTCATTACACCCGAGCAACGCCGGGCTATACTGCTAGTAAAAATAGAGTTATGGAACACACAGTGAGGATCAAACACACGGCACTATCGAACTAGTCTGCTAAACGAACCTGTTAACCATCATGCTACGATTGGCAGCACAGATAAACAAAGCTTAGATTTTATGAAACAAACATCGGTTCTGTCGCAACTTTTTAGCAACACACGATTTTCTTTCCATTTTAGATTATTTCTGATCGTGTTTCCTTTTTGTAAATGGGTGGGTTAATTTTATAGTCGCTGGAAATTGCATCTTGTAAAAACATGTTCTTGTCAATAATTATAGACTTCCACCTCCCACCGAGAGGGTTGATTATAAACAAAAATAACTCGCCTTGCAGCAGCGTAAGAAAAACCCCACCCCAACAATTTTTAATGAAAACGAAAAAAGAAAAAAGAAAAAAAAACCCTCACACACAGATAGGCATCTATACATATTTGTGTATAAGGGTTTGAGATAACAATATCAGTTTGTTCAACATGAAATTAATGATTTATTTGAGATAAATTTTAAAAAATCTATTCAATGAAAATGCCAACCCATAACCCTAAACCTACCCTACTCTCAGCAACTGTAAATTTATTTTAGTTTTGACTTTTCACGCCTTGTCAGTTTTACCTTGTGGTCTGCTGAAACAAGCGACATCCAATACCTGATTTTTTTTTATCTTGAAAAGATCTCGTCTCCTAGTCCAGATAGAATTACAAGTTTCCAAAATGTTTGATGGTTTCTATTCTCGAAGACAGTTTGTGCTTATAAAACTTTTGATATGGTTGAATTGAAGTCATTTGCACCATCCTAAGTGGATTAGTGTTCCTTTCTAATATAGCTCAATCGACTTAAGCTAGCTAGAATTTTACAAATCAGCTGTTGAAATATCTATGTAATTCCTTGTCTTAAGTTCATCTAAACTTATTTAAAAGTGGAACTTTGTCTGTGTGTGCGTATGTGTCTGTGTGTATCCGTTAACTATAGACTCCGAAACGGCTGAACCGATTTTCTTGAAAATGTACACAGTTGTACTATAAACGTCTGCGAGTGTTCTTAGCTAGGTTTTGTGTCGAGATACCCCCGATAAATATCAAAAATCGATAATCGAAAAAATCGGGTTATAGAAATAAGGGGTCCGATTTTAATCAAATTTGATACACTCATAGACAAAGACATAAGAAACGATATTCAGAACTTTCAAAGTTGCAGTTCTTACAATAGTGCAGAAAATCAATAATATATATATAAACGGCAAAATGTTTGTGTGTGTGTCTGCTTATCTGCCTGTATGTCTGTATTTTTTCAGCCCTTTTATTTTAGTTCTTGATTCGGGTTTGGCTTTAAGTTGGTATAATTGTAGTTCCTAGTCTCATCCATGATACCATTTACTCAGAGGACTTATTTAGCCTTTAAAATCCAGTTTACGACGAAAAAAATCTTATTTGATACCGATACCAGGAAATCAAAATTTGACTTACATCCATTCATTTTTCTTTCAGTCTACGGTTTCGCTTTTTAGTCTTTCGTGACAACGTCCAAAGAGTCTGAGCTCCAGGACCATGGATTAGTTTTAAAGCTTTCATTACACACCGAGCAACGCCGGTATATATTGTTAGTATATATATATATATATATATATATATATATATATATATATATACACTAGGTGCGATTGGTAAATTGTCGCAATTATTTTATTATGGCTGAGTCTGAGCTCCAGGACCATAGACTAGTTTTAAAGCTTTCATTACATCCCGAGCAACGCCGGGCTATACTGTTAGTATATATATATATATATATATATATATATATATTAGGTGCGATTGCTACATTGTCGCAATTATTTTATTATTTAAATATTCTTTAGGCTGAGTCTGAGCTCCAGGACGATGGATTAGTTTTAAAGCTTTCATTACACCCGGAGCAACGCCGCGCTATACTGCTAGTCATTCATAATCAGATAAAGGCGGATAAAGTTAAAAGTTAGAGAATATGATTCCCTGATTAAATAAACAGGTGAAACTGCCAGGAAAGGATAAGTTAACATAAGAGAATCTAAAGTAGATTCGTTTTTTAAGAAAAATATTTAATAATAAATGGGTTTAGTTTGAACGATTTTCAGAACGAGGCCGAAAAAAAGTAATTGATGTTTACGTTTGTAGCGATACCGAGCAAGCGAGGGACCGGATGTTTGCCCTCAGAGGTCCAGAGAGCAAATGATCAAAACTGGTCTTTGCGCATCTGGGCTCCACGCAGATGTTCCGGTGAAAAACCAAAAATAAATAAATATCAAATTCCTTTTACGGACCCTTTTCGTGAGCCGACGTGAATTTTGTTTATCGTCCAATGGGAAACCCAGAATTAAATCCGGGTGTGAATTCCCAAAACTGCCCGCGAAAATGAAATAAAAAGACGATAGATTAAAGCAATCGACAGTTGAGAAAATACGAGCATAATTAACACGTCATTTGACTACGGCAATCGATCGTAGTATGCTGCCTTTCCTTTCTCTCACATCTTCTTGTTCTTTGTTCACTGAGCTACTTAACAACTGACTCGTACCTGAAGGACCGAGCGGAGACTTTAAAGACACTCCTATGTGAGAAATATATTCACATAGCTTAGCGCTTAAGCAGTGAAAGGAAATTATCAAACATAACAAGACATACCTGGTATAGAAAAAACAATTTATTTGTCTTGCAAAAATATGCTGAATTTTGCTGCTACTGTGTAGCTTGGTATAGTCTCTTTCTCTGCTTAGCTTGGTATAGTATCCTCCGTCTAGGAGTGGGATGAAAAAGACACAAGGAACTGCGATCCGCGACGTACAGGAACTTTCTTCTGGGTCAGCTTCTTTCACAGTTTCTTATCTTGGTATAAGATGATAGTGCTTAGAGAATTTTTCTCTAGGAAGGCAAGGCTTTGCCCATAGGGTATCCTTTTTAAGGTAAGAAGGGTAACAAGAGATTTTCTCTGTTACAAAGTTGTGGCATTAGCCTAAAAGATTACAAAGAATTGGTAAGATGGTCTCGATATAGCGAGACAAGTGGGCGCCAATTTAGGCCCTGCTGCAACTAAAATCCGGAGCGGCACAAATACGTCCGATACTGTTCGTGCTAGCTGAAAAAAGGAGAGAACAAAACCATCCGAAAAAAAACAAAAAACCTCTGGTAAAGCCCGCCTAAAGTTCAAAACGAGGTTCGGGTTAAATCAGCCAATCAGGAGACCCGTTACATCTGTAAATTTCCGACACCTAACAAGCAAACGCTCACACATACATACGCACAAATTCTTTTCGGCAATTACTGATATGAATATTTTAACAACCTTTGTGCCAACCAAAAGACACTACTTTTATTTGTGAAAATCCTTAATAATATATATCAATAAAAAAAGTAGATATTCTGTTTTTTAATTAAACAGTATTATATATTTATATCTACCGGCCTGATTATTTACGATAAATTGTTATTACGAAAATGTGTACCATTCGGCAGCATAACGAACCTGCGACCCCTATTTTACATAGGGGAAGCCACCATTTGATCTGGCAACGTCTTAGACCTCTCGACCAAGAATCCTGCCGAATGGCACATATTTTCGTAATCACAATTTATCGTAAATAATCAGGCCGGCAGATATAAATATATAATAGTGTTTAATTAAAAAACAGAATATCTACTTAAATATGAGTATCGATCAAAAATAATGTTCAAACAATTCATTTCATATATATATATATATATATATATATATTTGAGTTGGGAACAACTTTACTAGTTAGTAATGATTTTGCTTTGCTTTTATTTTATTTTAATTTTTTGTTGTGGCTAATTTTAAAAGTTTCATAGTTATTTGAACGAGTGCGTTTTCTTTGTATTTTTTTCAAAGAAATTTTTTTTACTGGACTTTAACTAAGTTAAAAATTAGTTAACTCAACGCCCCTACTTTTTATTTTTATTTGTATGTTTTTATTTATTTATTTTTTTTTCAATTGGAGTAGATAGACTAAAATATCGCCCGGTTCACACTCCACCCACGTCTATTGAACAGGTGTAGAGGCTCATCCCTTGTTCCCTGTTCAGGATGTGGTTTCCGGCTTTCTCTTTTCCAATCTTTTCACTTTTCTTTTTTTCTTTTTCATTTTTTTTTCTCAATTGGAGTAGATAGACTAAACTATCGCCCGGTTCACACTCTATCCACGTCTATTGTACAGGTGTAGAAGCTCATGCCTTGTTCCCTTTTCAGGATGTGCTTTCCGGCTTTCTTTTTTCCAATCTTTTCACTCTTACGTAGCCCCCTGCACATCAGTGGCGTTACTGCCTTGCTCGGGGTGATATGATTATAATATATATATATATATATATATATATATATATATATATATGATTCTATACACAATTTGATTTTCTTGTTTTATACCCCTCTTATAGTGGGCTACGCAGAAAGCAATGGCAACAACTGCGGGATAATCTTCTGCCCAGCCAGTCATGTCTCTTTCGAGACATGATCGCCCAAGCGTGTTTCACATATGGCAATTAACTGACTGATAGTGGGCTATCTACTAACAAGGCCAAATTCAGACTATAAAGGATAACCCATAACGGATAACCCACTATACGTTTTCCATAAATATTGAACTTACCTAAATGTTTCTTGTCAATTTGATCAGCTCTATCCGTAGAAATTATAGTGTGAAGCAAGTCGTTTGAAGGAAGACATTAGTCAATATTGTTCAGTGAAAGCATATATTAGTCACCACCCCCACATTCAAAGGACAGACCCCCCTGAGCGTAAAATAAATTTAAAAAAAATCTAAATCTAAACATATTTATAAATGGAACTTTGTCCGTGTGTGTGTGAGTGTGTGTGTGTGTGTGTGTGTGTGTGTGTGTGTGTCCGTCCATTACCTATAGACTCCGAAACGGCTGAACTGATTTTCTTGAAAATTTACACAGTTGTACTATAAGCGTCTGCGAGTGTTTTTTAGCTAGTTTTTGTGTACCCCGATAAATATCAAAAATCGATAATCGAAAAAATCAGGTTAAAGAAGGAGTGGCCCGATTTTAATCAAATTTGATACACTCATAGACAAAGACATAAGAAACGATATTAAGAAGTTTCAAGGTTGCAATTCTCGACGAAAAACTTATTTGATATCGATACAAGGAAATCAAAATTTAACTTACATCCATTCATTTTTCTTTCAGTCTCCGGTTTCGCTTTAACTGGAAACAACTATTGCTTTTTAGTCTTTCGTGCCAACGTCCAAAGAGTCTGAGCACTAGGACCATGGATTAGTTTTAAAGCTTTCATTACACCCGATCAACGCCGGGACCCAGCACCGGTTACAGAAATAGAAGATCTACACAGACAGAAAATTTGAAGCAAACAGGCCAGACATTATTGTTAAAAACCAGAAAGAGAAAACTTGTCTATTAATTGATATGGCTTGTCCAGCGGATTGTAACATAGCAATCAAGGAATTTGAAAAACTGTCAAAATATAAAGACCTGGAAATTGAAATAGAAAAAATGTGGAAATTGAAAACAAGAGTTGTGCCAGTGATAGTAGGTGCACTTGGAATGATATAAAATGGAACAAAACAACACTTTGAAAGAATCCCTCGAAACCCCAGCTTAAGAGATATACAAAAAAAGTGTGTTATTAAGTACAGCCCACACACTAAGGAAAACTTTATCTATGTAACGCTAGGGATGATAGGGAAGATAGAAAACCATGAAATGGGGCCATAACAACACGCCACGACCTGCCTTAGGTCTCCCCGCAGACTTGGTTGGTAGTGCGACCATAGCAGAAATCGAAATATGATGAAAAATGACATAATAATAATAATAATAATAATAATAATAATGTGGCTTCCTTGTGTCTCTTCTACAAATACTTTTACGGCTTCTGCTCCGATGAACTTAGCTCACTGGTGCCCCCCATACATGAATTTACTCGAGCCAAAAGATTAACAACTCGGTCCCACCCTTTTACTGTGAAACCAATAAAATGTAAACTTAAATTCTACTCCAACAGCTTCTTTTCTCGCGCTTCCCGCCCGTAGAATTCCCTCCCATTTGCTTCCCCGACAGCTACCATCTCGAAGAATCTGAATGTAAAGTCAATAGTCAACTCCTATCTCACTAACCCACATCCTCTCTCTCATGCTCCTTTCTCTGTTCACTCCACTCTCATCAGTACTCTCATCCTTCCCTTACCCACTTCCTGACATCCCCTATAACCTGTCACTTATAACATATCAACAGAAATATCAATAATTACAAATTTAACGAGTTTGGGGGTTGTCTACCTCTATTTATGATTGGCTATGTCTCTTCATGGACGCATGTTTGTCAGAGAAAAGTAAATATAAAATTGTTTTACGGACAAATAAAAATGTATTAGTGAAAGAAATGTTAATTTTCTATAATCATGAAAATTAATAATTAACTTTCATGATGGTAGGGCCAGGAAGTTTTTCCCGTCTGAAACAACACTGCACGTATATACATCTACCATCCACCCGTGCATTTCTGGTCGGGTGTTCCTGCTATCCACCTCAATGTCCTTGACAAAATCCAACGGAGAATCTGCAATGTGATCGATCTCGACTTGGCAGCTCAGATACAGTCACTTTCTCACCGGCGCAGTGTGGCTTCCCTGTGTCTCTTCTATCAATACTTGTACGGCTTCTGCTCCGATAAACTTAGCTCACTGGTGCCCCCTATATATGAATTTACTCGAGCCACAAGATTAGCAACTAGGTCCCACCCTTTTACTGTGAATCCAATAAAATGTAAACGCAAATTCTACCCCAACAGCTTCTTTTTCTTGCACTCCACGCCTGTGGAATTTTTGCTTGTAAATATTTAAAAGAAACCTGAGGATATTCAACACTAAATAAAAACAGTATGAAGAAATTTTAATAAGATCTTCCTTATTAATTTAAAGAAACAAACTGAGAAAATGGCTATAGCAATTAATTAAATTTTTGTTTTTTTGCTTTGTGGTGCAGTGGATATCGGCTCGGAACGAAAAATCGGGGAGCCGACTTCGAATTCTAGTTGAATTCATTGCATTCACTTACGCGCAAATACCCTTGGGTAAGGTATTAATCCGTCTCTTCCTTCCAGTTATGGGTTAAATAACAGGACAGATTGGATTCTATAGCCTTGGCTGGCAACCAGTCTACCGCAGAAAGCAATGGCAACCTACTGCGGGAAAATCTTCTGTCCAGTCAGTCATGTCTCTTGCGAGACATGATCGCCCAAAGCGTGTATCACGTATGGCACTTAACTGACTGACAATATAATAGTTGGAATCATGATTAAGGCTTCTAATGGACATAATGTGGGGTATCAATTTTATATTGTTATGAAGTAATAAACTGATCCCCCACTAATTAATACTTAATAATACAATACATCTCTTCCCCCTCTAGCTACGAGTCAAATAACAAAACAGATTGGGTTCTATAGCCTTGGCTGACAACCAGCCCACCGCAGAGAGCAATGGCAACCTAATGCGGGATATTCTTCTGCCCAGTCATGTCTCTTTGGAGACATGATCGCCCAAAGCGTGTATCACGTATGGCACTTAACTGACTGACTGACTGACTGACACCGTAATTCCTATTCTTTCATTGTTTATAATTTCCGTTAAGATCATTTTTGTACTCCATTACTTTCCTATTTCAGTTTTTTCTCTCGTCTTTTAATTTGACGGATTAAGTTTCAAACTCTCTGCCTAGGTGAGTCGCCAATTAGTCTGCTGGGAATCACGTTTCATTTCGTGCTAAGTGTTCGCTTTATGCAAAGGCAAAAGCGAGACAGTTTCAAATGTTCAACGTCAGAATCGGACGACGAATGATGAAGCAGAACAGATTTCGGAATTAAAGAGATTGCCAGTTTATCATAGCAAAATGAACCTTTAAAATAAGCTATACGGGTCGGAAAATCGAATGAGAAGAGGAAGAATGAAAAGGTTATTTATTTATTTATTTTTTTTTTAATCATTTCACCCCAGCAAGGCATTCCACTGTCACTATTGCGCATGGGGCTACATAGGGGAAGGTAAAGAGAAGGAGTGGTTAGACATAGGGAATGTCAGGAGGAAGGTGACAGATGAGTAAGGATACCGAGGATCTTAAAAAATAATGCATGTTTTTTTTTAATCATCTCCCCCCAAGCAAGGCATCCCGCTGCCACTATTGCGCATGGGGCTACATAGGGGAAGGTGAAGAGAAGGAGTGGTTAGACATAGGGAATGTCAGGAGGAAGGTGACAGATGAGTAAGGATACCGAGGATCTTAAAAAATAATGCATGTTTTTTTTTAATCATCTCACCCCAAGCAAGGCATTCCACTGCCACTATTGCACATGGGGCTACATAGGGGAAGGTAAAGAGAAGGAGTGGTTAGACATAGGGAATGTCAGGAGGAAGGTGACAGATGAGTAAGGATACCGAGGATGAGGGTTGGGGAGATGGGAAGAGTGCTTGATAGAATGGGAGCAGGTTAGTGTGTTTATTGACCTTACATTTAAACTCTTGGAGATTGTAGCCGTCGGGGAAGCAATCGTTTGGGAGAGAATTCCACAGTCGGGAAGTGCGAGGAAAGAAACTGTTGGAGTAGAAGCTACGGCTGCATTTTATCGGTTTCACTGTAAAAGGGTTGGATCTAGTTGCTTATTCATAGAAGATTAGTAAGATGTGAATCTAACTTCAACGCGCACCGGGAGTCTAGAAAAGATAGAATCAGAAATATTGTATTTTGAACAACAAAGATAAGATTATTCGTTATTGCTTTTCAGATATCCTTTACACAACTAACTACTTAAAAACCTGCCAATATTTTTTGAGTTCGCTTATACTTCATTTCTTGATTTTCATAGTATGACTGTGATGGTAAGATCAATATCTTCTATAGAATGAAGACAGAAAAATAGAGAGCGACACTGGAATATAAAGTAACAAATAAAACCAACGCTTATGTTAGGATTTAATAACCTCCTCAATTGACCTAGCATAGAAATGAACTCCATAGAGGATTCTTTAAGAAAGAATGAAGGTACAGGAAACCTAAAAATAAAAGATCAGCCACCTGATTAGATTATATTAGGTTGTCCCAAAAGTTCGTAAACACTTGCAAAAAATTGAAATTTTACTCGCCAAGTAATCTAAGGTTACCAGAAAACACTTGCAAAAAATTGAAATTTTACTCGCAAAAACAACAAAAATTATTGCTCAAAATAAAGACCATCATTTCCCAAGACTTTCTGCCATCTATCTGCAAGCTTTCGGATCTGATCAAAGTACCATTCAGCCGGCTTCGAATCAAAGAATTCTTGACACGCTTCCTCGACTTCATCAAACGAGTCGAATCGGCGGCCCTTCAAAAAGTGTTGCATTGAACGGAAAAGGCCGTAATATGATAGAGCAGAGTCAGGACTGTGGGCTGGGTGTGACAGAACCTCAACGCCGTCCAGCTCTTCAAACTTATCTTTGGTCTTCCTGTGTGTGGCTTGGCATTGTCCTGCTGCATCAAAGCGCGCTTTCGGTTGATCAGAGCCGGCTACTTTTGCCATCCTTCTCTTACCGCCATCCTGACACGCTTTTTAACCTGACACTTTTTCTCATAACTTTCCTTCTATGTAACTGTAAGAGCGTTCTTCTTGGAAAATATTTTAGAGCAAATGAAGGTATTGAATAAAACTAGAAGATCATGTGGGATAAGGTGCTTTCTGATTGTAAATATTTAAAAGAAAACTGAGGATATTCAACACTAAATAAAAACAGTATAAAGAAATATTAATAAGATCCTCCTTATTAATTTAAATGAAACAAACTGAGAAAATAGCTATTAATTAACTTTTTTTTTTTTTGCGTTGTGGTGCAGTGGATATCGGCTCGGAAACTTCTCGTAGACCCGCTCAAGTTGCTGACAGTAAAGTTCGGCACTGATGACACGACCATTCGGAACCAACCTAAATTGCAGGATTCCTTCAAAGGTCCACCGAACGCACGACATTACTTTCTTGCCGAATCGATCTTGTTTTGGAACCGACGGTGTCTCTTGCCCTTTCTGAACCCATCGCTTGTCTCGACTGTGCTGGACCAGATAGATCCATTTTGGGACAACCTAATATAATCAATACTGTAAAAGACAGGTATATATTAGTTTGGTGTAAATGTTCCCAATTTAATGTTTTTTGCAAGTGAAACACAAGATTAAGATGGCTGACACAGAGATGGAAACATTTTCAGCGATGCTTCTGAAAATTTAATAAATATTTAAGGCTGAATCAAAGTTATGTGCGTTGTGGTGAATGACAAACTGGAGAGCCGAGTTCGAATTCCAGTTTGATTTTTTGCATTCACTTACGCGCAAATACCCTTGGGAAAGGTATTAATCCGTCTCTTTTCTTCAGTTATTTGTTAAATAATAGGACAGATTGGATTCTATAGCCTTGATTGGCAACCAGTCTACCGCAGAAAGCAATGGCAACCTACTGCGGGATAATCATCTGCCCAATCAATCATGTCTCTTTCGAGACATGATCGCCCAAGCGTGTATGACGTATGATACTTAACTGACTAACTGAATATAATAGTTTAAAACAGGATTAAGGCTTCTACTGGGCATAGAGTGGGGGTTTCGTTTTGATATTGTTATTATCTCTTCCACACGATTGCTTCCCCGACGGCTACAATCTCCAGGAGTTTAAATGTAAGGTCAATAGACACCTCCTAACACACTAACCTGCTCCCATTCTATCAAACACTCTTCCCATCTCATCCTCGGTATCCTTACTCATCTGTCACCTTCCTCCTGACATTCCCTATGTCTAACCACTCCTTCTCTTTACCTTCCCCTATGTAGCCCCATGCGCAATTCTTGGGGTGAGATGATTAAAAAAAAAAAGGTAATAAACTGATCCCTCACTAATTACTACTTAATAATATAATACAACTCTTCCCCCTCCAGTTATGGTTTAAATAACAGGACAGCTTGGGTTCTGTAGCCTTGGCTGGCAACCAGTCTACCGCAAAAAGCAATGGCAACCTACTGCGGGATAATCTTCTGCCTAGTCAGTCATGTCCCTTTCGAGACATGATCGCCCAAGCGTGTATCACGTATGGCACTTAACTGACTGACTGAATATAATAGTTGGAATAATGATTAAGGCTTATATTGGTCATAAAGTGGGGGATCAGTTTATTACTTAATAACAATAGGAAACTGATCCCCCACTTATTATTACTTAATGATATAATACATCTCTTCCCTCTCTAGCTATGATTCAAATAACAGGACAGATTGGGTTCTATAGCCTTGGTCGGCAACCAGTCTACCGCAGAAAGCAATGGCAACCTACTGCGGGATAATCTTCTGCCTAGTCAGTCATGTCTCTTTCGAGACATGATCGCCCCAAGCGTGTATCACGTATGACACTTAACTGACTGACTACTTTCTTTACTAATTCATAAAATCTATGTTTGGGTTAGTCTGAAACTTTTGTTGCACCCAGTGTAGACTGAATACTTTTTTGCTGCTTTACAATAAAAAAACAAATTCAAAGTCTTCCGTGCAGTGGTCCTCTCCATCCTTATGTGCCCTTGCGAGGCCTACGTTTTGTAAAGTATTTAGATCAAACGTCTAGAACTGTTCCAGGAAAAGAAGCTCCGATGACTCTTTCGCATCAACATCGAGCTCCTCTTTCAGACATCTATCCCCATCCAGATTACCATCCTTCATCCTCGCCTCTGCATAGATACTCGAATTGCGTGCGATTGCCGACGAAGACGACTGTGTTCGGATAACTTGCACATCCATGCTCCACCATTTATATTTATATTTTAAGGCAAATGTGCTCACGTCTTCACCAGACACTATGAATGTCTGAATTTAGATTTAAATATCAACTAGCAGTATAGCCCAGCGTTGCTCGGGTGTAATGGAAACTTTAAAACTAATCGATGGTCCTGGAGCTCAGACTCTTTGGACGTTAGCACGAAAGTCTAAAAAGCAATAGTTGTTTCCAGTTAAAGCAAAACCGTAGACTGAAAGAAAAATGAATGGATGTAAATCAAATTTTGATTTCCTGGTATCAATATCAAATTTTCTGCACTATTGTAAGAACTGCAACCTTGAAACTTTTGAATATCGTTTCTTATGTCTTTTTCTATGAGTGCATCAAATTTGATTAAAATTGGACCACTCCTTCTATAACCAGATTTTTTCGATTATCGATTTTCTATATTTATCGGGGCTACCTCGACATAAAACCTAGCTAAGAACACTCGCAGACGCTTAAAGTACAACTGTGTAAATTTTCAAGAAAATCGGTTCAGCCGTTTGGGAGTCTATAGATAACGGATACACACACACACACACACACACACATACACACACTCACACACACAGAGACAAAGTTCAATTTATAAATAAGTTTAGATCTTCTCCAAAGATTGATATTTAAATTTAAGTGCCTCAATCTGACTGATATTAGTGACATGAAAATAGCAGTTTCGACTGAATCTTTTACCAAAAACAGTAAATGTAAATTTAATCTCCACACAATTTGGTGTTTGGATTTAAGTGTCAGCTATTGAATGTTTGATCTTAGGAGAACTATTTTTTACTATGATTTTTTTTCTTTATACGCATCCAACCGGAAATACTGATTGACACGAGGACTGTGCTGAGTAATGTCATCCGACTCCGTCACTAGAACAACGTTTCTGACCGACATGTATCTTATACGCATAAAAATTTTAATAGGCGATCATTTTCCCAGTCTGTCATTTCAGCACCTGTTTCTGTTATGGAACGCAGACAAAATATATTAAATATATTAGTCGCTGGATCTAGACAGGTCTGTTCCTGGCATTTCTTTTGTTCAAAGAGGATAAAAATTATACAAAATAAAATTAAACAATGAAAATGCTCTGTCTGTCTGTCTGTCTGTCTATCTATCTGTCTCTCTCTCTCTCTCTCTCTCTCTCTCTCTCTCTCTCTCTCTCTGATTAAGTGTCATGTCTGTTCAGCAAGTATGCCATCCTGTTTCATTAAAGCCTCAGTGACATGAATATTCTTGTAAAATCCCATACCAGGAGTTTTTAACCATACCCTTGAGAAAGGTATTAGTCCGTTTCTTCCCTCGAGTTATAGTTTAAATAACAGGACAGATTGTGTTCTACAGCCTTGGCTGGTAACCAGTCTACCGCAGAAAGTAATGGAAACCTACTGTTCAGTCATGTCTCTTTCGAGACATGATCGCTCAAGCTTGTATCACGTATGGCACTTAACTGTCTGACTGAAAATAATAGTTTGAATCATTAAGTGGGGTCAATTTTATATTCTCACGAAGTAATAAACTGATCCCCCACTAATTACTACCTAATAATATAATACATCTCTTCCCTCTTTAGCTATGAGCCAAATAACATGAAAGATTGAGTTCTATAGCCTTGGCTGGCAACCGCATAAAACAATGGCAACCTAGTGTAGGATAACCTTCTGCCCAGACAGTCATGTCTCTTTCGTGACATGATCGCCTAAGCGTACATCACGTATGACACTTAACTGACTGACTGAATATAATAGCTGAAAACATGATTAAGGCTTCTACTGGATATAAAGTGAGGGATCAGTTTTATATTGTTACGAAGTATAAAGTGGGGGATCAGTTTTATATTGTCATGAAGTAATGAACTGATCCCCCACTAATTACTACCAAATAATATAATACATCTCTCCTCCCTCTAGATATGAGTCAAATAACAGGACAGATTGGGTTCTATAGCCTTGGCTGACAACCAATCTACCGCAGAAAGCAAGGCATAATGTTTCTATTTAAAAAAAATAATTGATTAGTGATCACGCTGAAAGATCCCAAGACATTAACAGTCCATTGCCTTAACTCCCCTCAAACCTCGTGCTGCTGCATAAAGTTTCTATTTAATAAATCAGTTTGGTTGGTTGTTTTGTTTTTATGGCGGGTCATTTATTGCCAACTAAACTTTATTTATTTTTTTCATTATTGCTGGTAATACCTTTTTCTTGCAACAACTTATTGTTGTTTATAAAAGTTTTTGTGTCTAGTAATACATTTTTCTTTTCGAGTATCAAGATTCATTGGGATTTGTTTTTAAGGGCAAGGTCCTACCCTTGTTATTTAACCCATAAGTGGAGAGAAGGGACGGATTTTTTTTCTTTAATCATACCATTCCGAGAAAAGGCGGTAAAGCCACTGAAGCGCAGGGGGCTACGTAGGAGTGAAAAGACTCAAAAAGAGAAAGCCGGAGACCACATCCTAAACAAGGAACAAGGGATGAGCCTCTTCACCTGTTCAATAGACGTGGGTGGAGTGTGAACCGGGCGATAGTGTAGTCTATCTACTCCAATTGAAAAGAAAAAAAAAGTAAAGAGTGAAAAGATTGGAAAAGGGAAAGCCGGAAACCACATTCTAAACAAGGAACAAGGGATGAGCCTCTTCCCCTGTTCAATAGACGTGGGTAGAGTGTGAACCGGGCGATAGTTTAGTCTATCTACTCCAATTGGTCTATCTACTCCCCTTTCCCAAGGGTACCGGTTCTTAAGTGTATGCAGGGTATTCAAGTGGAATTCAAACTCAGCTCACCGGTTTCTTTTTCCTAGCCGATATCCACTGCACCACAACGCACATCCGTCACTATACGCTTACAGCACCTGGTATTCTCAAGCGGTCACCCATCTAAGTACTGACCTAATAAATCAGGGATTCAAATGAAAAGAAGAGTTGCCAATGGATTAACAATCCATTGTCTTAACCATTAGTCCACCTCGTTGTTCTGAATAACACTCCTATTTAATAAATGCGTGATTAGCAGTCCGTTGTCTTAACCACTCTTCCACGTCATCCTACTGGCTATCGTTTCTATTTAATAAATCTTTAATTTGAAATCATGTGGCGTGATCCCAATGTATTAACAGTCCGTTGTCTTAACCACTCGTCTGCCTCCTCTTTTTATTCAATAAATCATTGATTCAAAACGACGCAGAGAGAACCCAATACATGATCTGTCGATTACCTGACGTCCACCTCGTCTTGCTGCATAACAATTCTATTTAATAAATTATTGTACATCATTAATGAAAAAAATCATATAAAATTTAGGACAAACGACGAGGATGAGATTCGAACTGACGCTGGGAGATCACAGTAGATTCTTAATCCTTCACCTGAACCACTCGGCCATCTTCTTCGGTTATTCGCTCATAACTTCACCCCTCGTGCTTCCAGGGCACAGCAACCTCGGCTTCTATGCTCTGAAAATCTGAATTCCTCTAGATCTCATATCTGTGCATAGTTTCCTCCCACGATGCGGTAGGATTCCATGAAGAAACTTCTAATCTGTTTTTGAAGATCGCACGGTAGAAAAACCAATTTGTACGACGTTTCGGCCGTTGTACGCTCAGGCCTTCTTCATGTGCTAGCAATCTCGAACCGAGCCCTTTATTACGATCACTGGGGTATATGAACTCCATTCCTTACGTAAAGCCTCGATTGGAAGCCATGAGTTATCTCCCTCTAGACCTAAATTTACTTGCTCACCGCTGCTGTAATCTGGTATTGAACTCACAACTCTAAGAGTCAAGTCAGCAACTAACCAAGGTCTATATCCACTGAACCATGTATCCTTAAGGATTGGAGTTCATATACCCCAGTGATCGTAATAAAGGGTTCGGTTCGATAATAAAGGGTTCGGTTCGAAATTCCTAGCACTTGAAAAAGGCCGGAGCTTACAACGGCCAAAACGTCTTACAAATGACAACAAAGATGAGGACAATAGTCCGAATAATGTAAATAGTGTAAATACTACCTCATCTCAGAAATATAAACAAATAGAATGATCTATTATTAAATGTCATACAAATGGCAACAAAGATGAGGACAATAGTCCGAATAATGTAAATACTGTAAATACTACCTAATCTCAGGAATATAGACAAATAGAATGATATATTATTAAACGTCGTACAAATGGCAATAAACATGAGGACAATAGTCCGAATAATGTAAATACTGTAAATACTACCTCATCTCAGAAATATAGACAAATAGAATGATCTATTATTAAATGTCATACAAATGGCAACAAAGATGAGGACAATAGTCCGAATAATGTAAATACTGTAAATACTACCTCATCTCAGAAATATAAACAAATAGAATGATCTATTATTAAACGTCGTACAAATGGCAACAAAGATGATGACAATAGTCCGAATAATGTAAATACTGTAAATACTACCTCATCTCAGAAATATAAACAAATAGAATGATCTATTATTAAACGTCTTACAAATGACAACAAAGATGAGGACAATAGTCCGAATAATGTAAATACTGTAAATACTACCTCATCTCAGAAATATAAACAAATAGAATGATCTATTATTAAACGTCGTACAACTGGCAACAAAGATGATGACAATAGTCAGAATAATGTAAATACTATAATTCAATATTTTGTAATCTTTTAAAATCATAGCATTATAAGTAATTCTCTAATCTGATTTTCATCACTTTTATTGCAAAATTCCCGGTTTTTTTTATATAGCAATCGACTGAACATTCAGTAAGAAACTTTTTATTTCACTAAAAAAAAAATGTTAGCAACATTTGCACACACCTCGTATTTCTTTTGTCAGCGAAAATATTATTGAAAGCATACCTCGTTCATATTCTCATTCAGGCTGACAACAGGCGTCAACCGCTGCTTTCGTGTCCACAAGCGCATTAAATATCTTCAGTGTACACACCACTTCAAATTTAGTGACGCGTTAAGTCCACACTATTGCACAAACAGTGCGTTTTTAACATCCAAATGAGCGCAGTCGACTACACAAGCCAACTTACAAGTTAACGCATGCGCACGAAGGAAAATGGAAACAAAAGCGGGGCTAATATAAACAACGAAACACTCATGCGTGAATACTAGAGCCTCGTTTTAGGGAATTCCGTGAATTATTGGAAAATTGGGGAAAGTCGTCAGGTTTCAAGAAAATTCGTTCAAACTTTTTTCAGCTAAGAAAGAAGTAAAATAGAAATGCAGTATTTTTGTAGTTAAACATGTCGTTTCCACTAACTTCGTTCCTTGATTTGCTGCTCAGAACTAAACAAAAAAAAAATAACCAAGAAAAAGGCTACCATATTTTGGGCTAGAAAAGTTTCGATTGACAATGGATAAAACGGTGTAGGGGGCTCAGTAATGCTTGGTTAATTGGCCTTGTGCCAAACACATCCGAAGTCCCTACAATTTAAATATCAGAAGAAATGTGAAAGGATAAAATATCTCGTGTGTATATTAAAGTAAATATTTATTTACAGGATGAAAAAGTGTGAGAAGAAAAATATAAGTGAAAATCGTTAACTAAAAGAAAAAATGTTCATTGAGAAAATGCATGCTGTTTTGAAGTTGAAATTGTTCGTAGTAGTATTGTATGTATTTGAAATGCCTGCAAAAGTTTGGAGTTCATTTGTTGTATAGTAAAGTCTTTGTTCCTTCCTCTTTTTAGTAGGTCGCGACAGGTAGAGAGCGAAGGCAAAACAAATAAAAGAGTGGTCCTTAACACGTGTTTATTTGATTGTGTGCTGTCTTCTTTAGCGGCGTGGTGTAAAAATGTAGAGAGAAAATTGGACGAAGAGGTAGAATGGATATGTGACGTGACCAGGTTGGCGTGACCGAGTCAGTTTGAGGTTTCTTCCTTACACCGTGGTGAGGTGTCAGCTAACCTCTTCCCCTGACTGACTGCTGTGACCGGTTACAGGCCATCTTTAAATATTGAATCCAGTCACGTGGGTTGGCTTCGGCGAGGAATTTTTTTCTTTAGCTGTGGAAAAACCGTTTCTCTGACGTATTTTGAATTTTGCGATTTAATGACCAATCAGGAGACAGAATATGCCTTTCACACTGACTTGTGAATAAAAGTTTGAAGTTTGAAAATGCAGTTTGAATCATTTTTTGCGTGTGTGCAATTTATTTTGTGCTTTTTTTAATCGTATCACCCCGAGCAAGGCGGTAACGCCACTGATGTGCAGGGGGCTACATAATAGCGAAAAGATTGGAAAAGAGAAAGCTGGAAACCACATCCTAAAAAGGAACAAGGGATGAGCCACTTAACCTGTTCAATAGCAGTGGGTGGAGTGTGAACCGGGCGATAGATAGATCTATCTACTCCAATTGAAAAAAAAAAGACAAAGTGAGAAGATTGGAAAAGAGAAAAACGGGAACCACATCCTAAACAGGGAACAAGGGATGAGTCTCTTAACCTGTTCAATAGACGTGGGTGGAGTGTGAACCGGGCGATAGATAGATCTATCTACTCCAATTGAAAAAAAAAGGCAAAGTGAGAAGATTGGAAAAGAGAAAGCCGGAAACAACATCCTAAACAGGGAACAAGGGATGAGTCTCTTAACCTGTTCAATAGACGTGGGTGGAGTGTGAACCGGGCGATAGATAGATCTATCTACTCCATTTGAAAAAAAAAACAAAGTGAGAAGATTGGAAAAGAGAAAACCGGAAACTACATCCTAAACAGGGAACAAGGGATGAGCCTCTTAACCTGTTCAATAGACATGGGTGGAGTGTGAATCGGGCGATAGATAGATCTATCTACTCCAATTTTTTTTTTTAGTTGTTTGATGGATTATATAGGATTTGTATCCTATAACGGAGAGAAAATGCAAGTGAAGCTGTGATACAGCGAAACAGATCTGTCTGCGGATGACTATAGTATTTACGCTCACACACCCTGATTGAGCACTCTGGGAGAGTGGGAGACTTTGTAAACAGTAGCTACACCGGCATCTACGCACCGCTCATTCGATAATGAATTAGAGAACTCTAGCTATTGGGCGTGTTCATACGTGTTAAAAAGCCTGCCTTCTTCTACCGGACGCTCGTGGCCTAGGGGTAGAATCGCCGATTCGGTCAGGTTTCAATCCTGAGTTAGGAAGCGAACGGAGTCTGAGCCGTACTGATGAGCTGTAATACAGCGAAACAGATCTCTCTGCGGAAGACTATATATATATATATATATATATATATATATATATATAGTACTGTGCAAAAGTATTAGGACAAGAACTATTTTATCTTTTATGAAGCATATTGACAGAAAATAAACAATTTCATTAAAGTAATTTTATTTGATTTACTCAACAAATGCTTTAACAAGGAAAAATACTTGTTACAAAATAAATTTAATATTTAGTATAATAGCCTTTTGCTTTGATCACAGCCTTCATTCTGTCAGGCATTGACATCACAAGCTTCTTCAATGTATCTAAAGGTATTTCCTGCCAAGCAGCTTGTGTTTGTTCCCAAAGTGTGCCTTGCGAAGTAACATTAGATGTATCAACTTTTTTATCCAAAATATCCCATAGAGTAGTTTCAAAATCACTTGTTTAATAGAAAATAGGAAAATAACTTCTTTTTAATAGATTTCTTTTACACCTAACTTTAAATAATCAATGTTTATTAGCAATTTACTTGGTTTTTCACCCTGTATTTGAATTTCAACGAGGTTTTTAGGAAAAAAAACCCTGTCCTAATACTACCGATAATGTGCAAAACTGTTAGGACAGGGGTGATTTTAATTTTTTTTTTTTTTTTGATGTCTCATAAAAGATAAATTAGTTCTTGTCCTAATACTTTTTCACACACACACACACACACACACACACACACACACATATATATATATATATATACTTACAAAAGTTACATATGCTGGGTTTTAAAAATAACTGAAACAAAAGATAAATAAAAATTCTCAAAGAAAGTTGCAAGGAAAAAAAAAATAAAAGAAATGAATCATTAAAAGCAGAGATAAATAGTAAATTTAATAAAAGGCTTACAAAGATGAAACCGCAAAAGACAAGAGAAAAAAGTCAAAATGGCGACAAACAAGAAACATGTCGACTGCGCAGAAAAAAGAAAAAAAACAGGCAGCAACAAAATCTAGGATTAATAACATATGAAGGTAAAGCAAATTACAGAAAAGGAAGAAAAACTTTTCGGAAAAAAGCGAAAAGAGATAAAAAAAAAAAAATCTAAAATAGTGAGGATTGCGAGGTTGACACCCAACCAAGCGAAGGTTGATTCTCGTGTGATTTTCTTGGTTAAAACAATTTCTGCTTGAAATGACGTCTGTTTAAGCGTGTTTCTAGCGTCTTTGCTTAATAAATTCACTTCAAAAAAAGCGGGAATCATTACTTCCATTTACTTCTAGTCACAGCTTTTACCAGACATTTTTTATCTTTTTTCATTATTAAAAGAGAAAAGCAGGCGTACACTTTTTCAAAACAATAGTTTTCGAGGTAGATGTTTTCTAGGTCAATATATATATATATATATATATATGTGTGTGTGTGTGTGTGTGTGTGTGTGTGTGTGTGTGTGTGTATACATATATGAATAAATATACTTTTAAGGTGTACTATATTTATAGGATAAAGTGCTCAATATTAGAGATAGAGCGTGTGTAAATATAAAAGAGTGAACACTGAAGTCAACACTCAGGGGCGACAGACTGTTTCGTACTAAGCGCAATCATCAGGCCACCGATGATTGCGCTTAGCATGAAACAGTCTGTCGCCCTTTAGTGTTGACTGTTATATATATATATATATATATATATATATATATATATATATAAATTAATGAAGATTAACGAAACTTGGTTATAAACAACCGACAATTTGAAATGATTTGTTTGAACATTTTAATATTCAAAGGACAAGAACAATTTTATCTTTTATGAGGCACCGAAATAAATTTTAAAATCACCCCTGTCCTAACACTTTTGCACACTACCGGTAGTATTAGGAAAGAGGTGATTTTCCTAAAAAACTCACTGAAATTCAAATACAGGCTGAAAAGCCAAGTAAATTGCTAATAAATATTGATTATTTAAAACTAGGTATAAAAGAAATGTATTAAAAAGAAGTTATATTTAATTTTTCCTATTTTCTATAAAACAAGTTATTTTGAAAATATTCTATTGAACATCTATGGGATTATTTTGGATTTAAAAAATTGATAAATCTAATGTTACTTTGGGAACAAATACAAGCTGCTTGGCAGGATATATATATATATATATATATATATATATATATATATGCATACGCGAGTATACACGTCAACATATAATATTAATCCGGTGTGAATGGCACAATGTTTAATGTTGTATAACAGAGCAATATACAAGATTCGTTACAAAAGTGAGAATATTTGCCGTAGTTAAGTATTTTATATAATTTTTCATGTGATCTTATAATATTTTTCTTTTCAATGGATAAATTATATAACATTTGTCTGATTTATTTATTTATTTTAAGTGTTTTCGGCTGTTCTTTTAGTCATTAGCAAGGATGAATTTTATTTTACTTTTTTCTTTAATCTTATCACCCCGAGCAAGGCGGTAACGCCACTGATGTGCAGGGGGCTACATAAGAGTAAAATCACTATATAGAAGAGAGTGAAGAGAAGGACAGACCATTTAGAGAGGAGCAAGAGAAGGAAGGGAATACAAGTGTGATGACAGTTGCAGAGGTGGAGAGAAAAGAAAAGATATACAGGGTGGTGAGGAAAGAATTAGGGTCAAGTGGTTAAGAGATGAGTATTGACCTTGCATTTGAATTCCTGGAGGTTGTAGCCGTCAGGAAAGCAATAATATGGAAGAAAGTTCCACAGGTGGGAAGTGCGAGAAAAAAATCTTCAGGAGTAGAACTGTCGTCTGCATTTGGTTGATCTCACTGTGAATGGGTGAAACCCAGTTGCCAGTCTGGTTGCAGAGGCACCAGTGACTTAAGTTCGTTGGAGCAGAAGCCATGAAAGTATTTATAGAACAGAAAAAGGGAAGCCACATCCCGTCGGTGGGAAAGTGGCTCTAGTCGGGCCGCCAAGTCGGTACCTATCACATTACTGATTCTACTTTGGAGCCTGTCAGGAACACCGAGGTGAATAGCGGAGACACCTGACCATATATGGCAGCAGTACTCCATGAACGGACGAATGGTTGATTTGTATATATGCAGGATGATTTCAGGCAGGAAAAACATTCTGGCCTGACATGGTGACCCAACCTTCCTAGCAGTGGAGTTAGCTATTTAACTGAATAGATATAATTTTTTAAGCATGTAGGAACGTTTTATTTTCCAAACATGGTCTACACATTATGACCGTGTCCATAGATGATATTGTTGAGTGTTCGTATTTTCTTTTTTATTCATAATGACAACATCTAGGACTAAATTGGAGTGAATAATTCAGACACCAACTTTGTGTATAATTATTTTCTCTTTTAGCACTTACAAGAGCGTTCTTAAAAAGAAAAACGGCAAAAGGTAAAATCAGTTATTAAAAATCGCCTGAAGAAATGACTCATGGTAGAAACCTGGGTAGCGAAATAACTCGTTTAAAAAGGGATAATATACAAACGTCCTACAATATAATTGTATCAAACACATTTTAGCACAAATGTGCACTGGTCTAACCCTATTAGGACCAAAAACTAAGTATTAAACAATCGACATATATATATATATATATATATATATATATATATATACTCTCATGCCCTAATTGAGCACTCTGGAAGAATGGTAGACTTTGAAAAGCAGTAGCTACTCTGGCATCTACGCATCGTTCATTCAGCAATGAATTAGAACTCTCAGCTATTGGGCGTGTATAATGATAATATACACGCTAAAATGTCTGCCTCCTTCTACCGAGCGCCTATAGTTCAGAGGTAGAATCGACCGACTGACGCCAATTCGGTCGGGTTTCAATCCTTGGTAAAAAGCAATCAGCTCTCTAACCGTACTGATGAGCTGTGATTCAGCGAAACAGATCTGTCTGCGGATGACTATCTATATATACACACACTTAGGAAAGGTATGAATCCATCTCTTCTCTCCCCAGCTTTGGATAAATAGGACAGACTGGTTCCTGTAACTTTCAGTGGCAACTAGTCTAAGAGAAGAAAAATTGAAAACCTGAGGGGTGAAGGGCTTGAGGTACACTGCGCCAGTTCCCTGTATTTGGCTTTTCCAAAAATTGTGGTCAGTTCTGTACAAGTTTTCAACAGTAATCAATTCATATGTGCAAGTAGTTTGACTTTTCAGTTGTAAGACCTGTGCTACTGGACCCTCATGCATCTCTCTCTCTCTCTCTCTCTCTCTCTATATATATATATATATATATATATATATATATATATTGTTGAAATGACAAACAAGGTTCTGTGGTTAAGATTTTTATATAATTTTTCATGTGATCTTATAATATTTTTCTTTTCAGTGGATAAATTATATAAAATTTATCTGAATGATTTATTTATCCAATTGTTTTTGGCTAAACAAAAAAGGGTCAGGACAGCGATGGTCTACATTAATTATCATTGACCTAGCTAATCTGATTCGCGACCTATTCATTCATTACATGTTACTAATTCGCCACAATAACTCGTCCATCAACTTCAAATCCTATATATACTACAATACTATATATATTCACAGGGAATCTGCGAAAAATCATGACATAAATATTTCTTATGTACATATTCCCTACTAAAAATATATTTAAATATAATTATACTAGCAGTATAGCCCGGCGTTGCTCGGGTGTAATGAAAGCTTTACAACTAATCCATGGTCCTGGAGCTCACCATTCTATAGGATTACACCATCTACACAGACAGAAAAATTGAAGCAAATAGGCCGGACATTATTGTTAAAAACCAGAAGGAGAAAACTTGTCTATTAATTGATATGGCTTGTCCAGCGGATTGTAACATAGCAATCAAGGAATTTGAAAAACTGTCAAAATATAATGACCTGGAAATTGAAATAGAAAAAATGTGGAAATTGAAAACAAGAGTTGTGCCAGTGATAGTAGGTGCACTTGGAATGAAAAAAAATGGAACAAAACAACACATTGAAAGAATCATTGGAAACCCCAGCTTAAGAGATATACAAAAAATTGTCTTGCTAACTACAGCCCCCACACTAAGGAGAGCTTTGTCTCTGTAACGCTAGGGACATTAGGGGAGCTAGAAAAAACATGAAATGAAGCCATAACAATACACCACGACCTGCGTTAGGTCTTCCCGCAGACTTGGTAGGTAGTGCGACCATAGCAGAAATACAATTATGATGAAAATGACATAAAAATAATAATATGCATCAATATTCTATTGATCGGTGCTAGGTTCAAGTAAAAGACGTCAGTTTTGACAGATTTGAATAAAACGATCAAAGAAATTGCCAGGGTGTAGCCAATAAAATCTTGCCTCTCACACTGCCGATACGTAGCACTTGATAGTTCAAAGGACTTAAACAAAACCTAAACAAGTTGTCTTTTTGTTTAAATCGATTCACACCAAGCAAGGCGGTAACCCCACTGACGCGCCGGGGGCTACATAAGAGAAAATTTTGTGATTTAATTTTGTGATTTAATTTTGTGACTGTATTTTTATATTTTACTATAAATGTCACCCATATAAGCGAAATATGAAAACATCCAAAAATAAAAAACTTCATCTGAAGAAACTCTCAAGACAAGACCCAAGAACCACTCAAGGCAGTGGATTACTAAATTAGGCTGTTATATAGACGATTGAGGAAAAGATGAGAGTACAGTGTAAAAGAGAAGACATAATTATGAAATTTAGGTTTGGTATATTAGGGTTTTGGTTATATGTAGGAATTCTAAGACCGGCCATGTTTTTTTTTTGTTTTTTTTTTTTATTGTTCTCTGTCATTCCCTTGCTAACTGGACACATGGCTTGGAGGTGATTCCCCCCTCCATCACACTACTGTCTGTTACTGCTTGCTTAAGGTAACTTAATCTCTCCAGAACTCTCCAGAACTGTATAGAAGAAACAGAATGAAGATAATTTTTGAAATTTTCTTAACTTTTTTCTGTCAGCAAGCCTGCAACTTGGTGAGTTTAGCCAGTGTGATCTTATTTTTTATTATTTTTTGAATTATTTATTTACTTATTTTTACTTGTATTTTTTATTTTATTTTATTCTTTTTCGGTTCTTATCTTTTCTGCCCTAATTTTTGTGTAAATTATTTCTTAATTATGAAATTTAGGTTTGGTATATTAGGGTTTTGGTTATATGTAGGAATTCTAAGACCGGCCATGTTTTTTTTTTTTTTTTTTTTTTTTTATTGTTCTCTGTCATTCCTTGCCCAACTGGACACATGGCTTGGAGGTGATTCCCCCCTCCATCACACTGCTGTCTGTTACTGCTTGCTTAAGGTAACTTAATCTCTCCAGAACTCTCCAGAACTGTATAGAAGAAACAGAATGAAGATAATTTTTTGAAATTTTCTTAACTTTTTTCTGTCAGCAAGCCTGCAACTTGGTGATTTAGCCAGTGCATGATCTTATTTTTTATTATTTTTTGAATTATTTATTTACTTATTTTTACTTGTATTTTATTTTATTTTATTCTTTTTCGGTTCTTATCTTTTCTGCCTAATTTTTATGTAAATTGTTCTTAATTATGAAATTTAGGTTTGGTATATTTAGGAGATTTTGGTTATATGTAGGAATTCTAAGACCGGCCATGTTTTTTTGTTTTTTTTTTTATTGTTCTCTGTCATTCCCTTGCTAACTGGACACATGGCTTGGAGGTGATTCCCCCCTCCATCACACTACTGTCTCTGTTACTGCTTGCTTAAGGTAACTTAATCTCTCCAGAACTCTCCAGAACTGTATAGAAGAAACAGAATGAAGATAATTTTTGAAATTTTCTTAACTTTTTTCTGTCAGCAAGCCTGCAACTTGGTGAGTTTAGCCAGTATGATCTGTTTTTATTTATTTTTTGAATTATTTATTTACTTATTTTTACTTGTATTTTTTATTTTATTTTATTCTTTTTCAGTTCTTATCTTTTCTACCTAATTTTGTGTAAATTGTTCTTAATTATAGAAATTTAAGGTTTGGTATATTAGGGTTTTGGTTATATGTAGGAATTCTAAGACCGGCCATGTTTTTTTTTTGTTTTTTTTTTTTTTTATTGTTCTCTGTCATTCCCTTGCTAACTGGACACATGGCTTGGAGGTGATTCCCCCCTCCATACTACTGTCTGTTGCTGCTTGCTTAAGGTAACTTAATCTCTCCAGAACTCTCCAGAACTGTATAAGAAAAACAGAATGAAGATAATTTTTTGAAATTTTCTTAACTTTTTCTGTCAGCAAGCCTGCAACTTGGTGAGTTTAGCCAGTGTGATCTTATTTTTTATTATTTTTGAATTATTTATTTACTTATTTTACTTGTATTTTTATTTTATTTTATTCTTTTTCGGTTCTTATCTTTTCTGCCTAATTTTTTGTGTAAATTGTTCTTAATTATGAAATTTAGGTTTGGTATATTAGGGTTTTGGTTATATGTAGGAATTCTAAGACCGGCCATGTTTTTTTTTTTTGTTTTTTTTTTTTTATTGTTCTCTGTCATTCCCTTGCTAACTGGACACATGGCTTGGAGGTGATTCCCCCCTCCATCTTTCTGTCTGTTACTGCTTGCTTAAGGTAACTTAATCTCTCCAGAACTCTCCAGAACTGTATAGAAGAAACAGAATGAAGATAATTTTTGAAATTTTCTTAACTTTTTTCTGTCAGCAAGCCTGCAACTTGGTGAGTTTAGCCAGTGTGATCTTTATTTTTATTATTTTTTGAATTATTTATTTACTTATTTTTTTACTTGTATTTTTTATTTTATTTTATTCTTTTTCGGTTCTTATCTTTTCTGCCTAATTTTTGTGTAAATTGTTCTTAATTATGAAATTTAGGTTTGGTATATTAGGGTTTTGGTTATATGCTTAAGAATTCTAAGACCGGCCATTTTTTTTTTTGTTTTTTTTTATTGTTCTCTGTCATTCCCTTGCTAACTGGACACATGGCAAGAATTATTCCCCCCTCCATGCTACTGTCTGTTACTGCTTGCTTAAGGTAGCTTAATCTCTCCAGAACTCTCCAGAACTGTATAGAAGAAACAGAATGAAGATAATTTTTGAAATTTTTCTTTTTCTGTCAGCAAGCCTGCAACTGGTGAGTTTAGCCAGTGTGATCTTATTTTTATTATTTTTTGAATTATTTATTTACTTATTTTTACTTGTATTTTTTATTTTATTTTATTCTTTTTCGGTTCTTATCTTTTCTGCCTAATTTTTGTGTAAATTGTTCTTAATTATGAAATTTAGGTTTGGTATATTAGGGTTTTGGTTATATGTAGGAATTCTAAGACCGGCCATGTTTTTTTTTTTTTTTTTTTTTTTTTATTGTTCTCTGTCATTCCCTTGCTAACTGGACACATGGCTTGGAGGTGATTCCCCCCTCCATCACACTACTGTCTGTTACTGCTTGCTTAAGGTAACTTAATCTCCAGAACTCTCCAGAACTGTATAGAAGAAACAGAATGAAGATAATTTTTGAAATTTTCTTAACTTTTTTCTGTCAGCAAGCCTGCAACTTGGTGAGTTTAGCCAGTGTGATCTTATTTTTTATTATTTTTGAATTATTTATTTACTTATTTTTACTTGTATTTTTTATTTTATTTTATTTCTTTTTTCGGTTCTTATCTTTTCTGCCTAATTTTTGTGTAAATTGTTCTTAATTATGAAATTTAGGTTTGGTATATTAGGGTTTTGGTTATATGTGTAGGAATTCTAAGACCGGCCATGTTTTTTTTGTTTTTTTTTTTTTTATTGTTCTCTGTCATTCCCTTGCTAACTGGACATGGCTTGGAGGTGATTCCCCCCTCCATCCCTTCTGTCTGTTACTGCTTGCTTAAGGTAACTTAATCTCTCCAGAACTCTCCAGAACAGCATGAAGAAAGGCTGGTAGAAGATAATTTGAAATTTTTCTTAACTTTTTTCTGTCAGCAAGCCTGCAACTTGGTGGGTTAGCCAGTGTGATCTTATTTTTTATTATTTTTTGAATTATTTATTTACTTATTTTTACTTGTATTTTATTTTATTTTATTCTTTTCGGTTCTTATCTTTTCTGCCTAATTTTTGTGTAAATTGTTCTTAATTATGAAATTTAGGTTTGGTATATTAGGGTTTTGGTTATATGTAGAATTCTAAGACCGGCCATGTTTTTTTTTTTTTTTTTTTTTTTATTGTTCTCTGTCATTCCCTTGCTAACTGGACACATGGCTTGGAGGTGATTCCCCCTCCATCACTACTGTCTGTTCTTGCTTGAGTAGCAATCTCCAGAACTCTCCAGAACTGTATAGAAGAAACAGAATGAAGATAATTTTTGAAATTTTTCTTAACTTTTTTCTGTCCAACGAAGCTACAGCTTGGTGAGTTTAGCCAGTGTGATCTTATTTTTTATTATTTTTTGAATTATTTGTTTTACTTATTTTACTTGTATTTTTATTTTATTTTATTCTTTTTCGGTTCTTATCTTTTCTGCCTAATTTTTTGTGTAAATTGTTCTTAATTATGAAATTTAGGTTTGGTATATTAGGGTTTTGGTTATATGCTTAGGAATTCTAAGACCGGCCATGTTTTTTTTTTGTTTTTTTTTATTGTTCTCTGTCATTCCCTTGCTAACTGGACACATGGCTTGGAGGTGATTCCCACCTCACATCACACTACTGTCTGTTACTGCTTGCTTAGGCTTAATCTCCAGAACTCTCCAGAACTGTATAGAAGAAACAGAATGAAGATAATTTTTTTAAATTTTCTTAACTTTTTCTGTCAACGTACCAACTTAGTGAGTTTAGCCAGTGTGATCTTATTTTTTATTATTTTTTGAATTATTTATTTACTTATTTTTACTTGTATTTTATTTTATTTTATTCTTTTTCAGTTCTTATCTTTCTGCCTAATTTTTGTGTAAATTATTTCTTAATTATGAAATTTAGGTTTGGTATATTAGGGTTTTGGTTATATGTAGGAATTCTAAGACCGGCCATGTTTTTTTTTGTTTTTTTTTTTTATTGTTCTCTGTCATTCCCTTGCTAACTGGACACATGGCTTGGAGGTGATTCCCCCCCTCCATCACACTACTGTCTGTTACTGCTTGCTTAAGGTAACTTAATCTCTCCAGAACTCTCCAGAACTGTATAGAAGAAACAAGAATGAAGATAATTTTTGTAGAAATTTTCTTAACTTTTTTCTGTCAGCAAGCCTGCAACTTGGTAGGTTTAGCCAGTGTGATCTTCCTTTTTTTTTTTTATTATTTTTTGAATTATTTATTTACTTATTTTTACTTGTATTTTTATTTTATTTTATTCTTGCCGGTTCTTATCTTTTCTGCCTAATTTTTGTGTAAATTGTTCTTAATTATGAAATTTAGGTTTGGTATATTGGGGTTTTGGTTATATGTGGGAATTCTAAGACCGGCCATGTTTTTTTTGTTTTTTTATTGTTCTCTGTCATTCCCTTGCTAACTGGACACATGGCTTGGGAGGTGATTCCCCCTCCATCACACTACTGTCTTTGCTTGCTTAAGGTAACTTAATCTCTCCAGAACTCTCCAGAACTGTATAGAAGAAACAGAATGAAGATAATTTTTGAAAATTTTCTTAACTTTTTTCTGTCAGCAAGCCTGCAACTTGGTGAGTTTAGCCAGTGTGATCTTATTTTTTATTATTTTTTGAATTATTTATTTACTTATTTTTACTTGTATTTTTTATTTTTATTTTATTCTTTTTCGGTTCTTATCTTTTCTGCCTAATTTTTGTGTAAATTGTTCTTTTAATTATGAAATTTAGGTTTGGTATATTAGGGTTTTGGTTATATGTGGGAATTCTAAGATAGCCATGTTTTTTTTGTTTTTTTTTTTTTATTGTTCTCTGTCATTTCCCTTGCTAACTGGACACATGGCTTGGAGGTGATTCCCCTCCATCCTCTGTCTGTTACTGCTTGCTTAAGGTAACTTAATCTCCAGAACTCTCCAGAACTGTACTAGAAGAAACAGAATGAAGATAATTTCAGAATTTTCTTAACTTTTTTCTGTCAGCAAGCCTGCAACTTGGTGAGTTTAGCCAGTGTGATCTTATTTTTTATTATTTTTTGAATTATTTATTTACTTATTTTTACTTGTATTTTTTATTTTATTTTATTCTTTTTCGGTTCTTATCTTTTCTGCCTAATTTTTGTGTAAATTGTTCTTAATTATGAAATTTAGGTTTGGTATATTAGGGTTTTGGTTATATGTAGGAATTCTAAGACCGGCCATGTTTTTTTTTTTGTTTTTTTTTTTTTATTGTTCTCTGTCATTCCCTTGCTAACTGGACACATGGCTTGGAGGTGATTCCCCCCTCCATCACACTACTGTCTGTTACTGCTTGCTTAAGGTAACTTAATCTCTCCAGAACTCTCCAGAACTGTATAGAAGAAACAGAATGAAGATAATTTTTGAAATTTTCTTAACTTTTTTCTGTCAGCAAGCCTGCAACTTGGTGAGTTTAGCCAGTGTGATCTTATTTTTTATTATTTTTTGAATTATTTATTTACTTATTTTTACTTGTATTTTTTATTTTATTTTATTCTTTTTCGGTTCTTATCTTTTCTGCCTAATTTTTGTGTAAATTGTTCTTAATTATGAAATTTAGGTTTGACTTATACTAAGTTAAAACTTCATTAACTTCAGTCACATATTTATTTTTTTTAATTGGAGTAGATAGTACCTTCTATCGCCAGGTCTCACACTCCACCCCCTTCTTTTGGACAGGAGTAGAGTTGATCGCCTTGTTTCTAGTTTAGGAAGGGGTTCCCGAGTAGATAGATTAAACTAATTGGAGTAGATAGATTAAACTATCGCCCGGTTCACACTCCACCCACATCTATTGAACAGGTGAAGAGGCTCATCCCTTGTTTCCTGTTTAGGATGCGGTTTCCGGTTTTCTCTTTTCCAATCTTTTCACTCTTTTCCTTTATTATTTTATTTTTTTTTTTCAATTGGAGTAGATAGACTAAACTATCGCCCGGTTCACACTCCACCCACATCTATTGAACAGGTGAAGAGGCTCATCCCTTGTTTCCTGTTTAGGATGCGGTTTCCGGTTTTCTCTTTTCCAATCTTTTCACTCTTTTCCTTTATTATTTTATTTTTTTTTTCAATTGGAGTAGATAGACTAAACTATCGCCCGGTTCACACTCCACCCACATCTATTGAACAGGTGAAGAGGCTCATCCCTTGTTTCCTGTTTAGGATGCGGTTTCCGGTTTTCTCTTTTCCAATCTTTTCACTCTTTTCCTTTATTATTTTATTTTTTTTTTTCAATTGGAGTAGATAGACTAAACTATCGCCCGGTTCACACTCCACCCACATCTATTGAACAGGTGAAGAGGCTCATCCCTTGTTTCCTGTTTAGGATGCGGTTTTCGGCTTTCTCTTTTCCATTCTTTTTACCCTTACGTAGCCCCCTGCGCATCAGTGGCGTTACTGCCTTGCTCGGGGTGATATGATTAAAAAAAAAAAAAAAAAAAAAAAAAAACAATATTTACATTATTCGGACTATTGTCCTCATCTTTGTTGCAATTCTAAGACGTTTAATAATAGATCATTCCATTTGTGTATATTTCTTAGATGAGGTAGTATTTGCAGTATTTACATTATTCGGACTATTTTCCTCATCTTTGTTGCCATTTGTACGACGTTTAATAATAGATCATTCTATTTGTCTATATTTCTGAGATGAGGTAGTATTTACAGTATTTACATTATTCGGACTATTGTCCTCATCTTTGTTGCCATTTGTACGACGTTTAATAATAGATCATTCTATTTGTCTATATTTCTGAGATGATGTAGTATTTACAGTATTTACATTATTCGAACTATTGTCATCATCTTTGTTGCCATTTCTACGACGTTTAATAATAGATCATTCTTCAGGTGCTAGAAATTTCAAACCGAACCATTTATTACAATTACTGGTGTATATGACAAGGACAATACTATAAATACTACTTCATCTCAGAAATATAGACAGAAAAGAAAAGGTTTAGCTTGATCGTAGCGATTGGATATGAATTCCTTGGAAAGTTTGTTGTAACATAATTCCTTACCCTAGGTAAAGTCAACTAAGGACAAGTGTGGTTAACAGATATATCTGGCCGTAGATGATGTCATCAAAGTGCAACAGCAGAAGAACAAGCGACAATCAGCTTGAAAAGCAACAGACCGCTGGATGTGATTGACAGATACATCAGGCTATAGATAAAGTCAGCTAAGGACAAAGATATATCCCGCCGTAGATGACGTCAACGAAGCGACAACCCGATAAAACAAAAATGCGTGGGAGTTTTAAGACTTGAATTTTTTAGCTGAACAGATAGAGACCAGCTAACTACTCCCGACGTCTCCTTCGTATGTGCGATCTCTCTCCAGCTACCTTCCCGCTCCACACGAAGAATTAGATTATATTTTTTTTATATATAGTTCCATTAAAACGAATCGAAGTTAGCAGTAAATAAAACAGTGTTATTGGTGAAATTTTATTGATTTCATTATTTGATCCTGCTATTTGAGTCATGGCAATTATTTGTGAAAAATAATATTGCTCAAATGCTCGTCGAGGCTTCGGCGTCAAACCTCCACTCGATGGTCTAAATTTTTGATGACATCTCTACATAGTTGCTCGGTATCTCAGTAAAATGCCTTATAACCTCGTCCTTCGGCTGTTTAATTGTTGTTAGCTTGTTAGCATAGACCTTAGTTTTGAGATGAACCCCATAGGAAGAAATCTAATGGAGTCAAGTCGCAAAATCGTGGTGGCCAGTTGACATCACTGCTTCGCGAAATGATGCGACCTGGGAACTTCTCATTCAATAAAGCCAAATGCATTTCTATTTTGAACGTTCATTTTCGTAATAAGCATTAACATGTTCGATTGTTAATCTTTCCATGGTTGAAATTCCCAAAGACTGAAGTTATTAAATCTGACTGCAATTGAACAAAATCCTTACACGCTTAAACTTAATTCCCATTTAAAATCGGTCTAATTTATTGAACATCCTATAGATATAATAATAATTAAAAAAAGAATATAAAATAATAATATTGAAAAAGAATCTAATCTAAATAGCATGACAACTGCGATGGAGAAAGAAAAGAGTGAGTTAATCATCCAACAAACAAGACTAGAAAGAATATTGCATATATATATATATATATATTAGTCATCCACATGCAAGCCTGTTTCACTGTATCCCAGCTCATCATTATGGCTAGACGCATCCACTTGCTTCTGGTCGGGATCAAAACTACGCTTAGTAAATTACTCCAACAATAGAATTGGCAAATCTAACTAGCACTAATATATAGGGCGTTCCATTAATACGGGTCAAAGTTATCAGGAGATAAAACAGTGTTATTGGAGAAATTTTATTGATTTCCCTAAGGGATCATATTATTTGATTCATGGCAATTATGTGTGAAAAATAATATCGCCAAAACGTCAGCAGCACATCTCCACTCGATGGTCAATATTTTTTCTGACGCCACTGCATATTTGCTCCTCGATCTCATCAATACGTCTATTATCTCATTTCTCAGCTGTTGAATTATTGTTGGCTTGTTGGCATAGACCTTACTTTTCAGATGACCTCAAAGGAAGAAATCTATAAGCGTCAAGTCGCACAATCGTGATGGCCAGTTGACATCACTGTTTCGAGAAATGATGCAACCTGGAAACTTCCCATCCAATAAAGCCATTGTTGCATTGGCTGTGTAGTATGTGGCGTTATCCTGTTGGAACCACAACTTTTCAACATCCATAGCATTTAATTCAGGCTATAAAAAGTTGGTTATCAAGGCAAGGAATCGATCGTCTGTCATCGTAACAGAATTCCAGGCATCATTTTCGAAGATGATTCCGCTAACCAAACATGCACCCCAAACGGTGATCTTACGTGTTCCTCGCTGATTTCTAGCGGTGTTAGGTAACATTGTTTCACAAAGAAGATTTTGGAAATAAACGGTTCGAATTGAACTTCCTTCTTACCAATAGAATTCGAGGAAAATGAAGATGATTCGTCCCAGTGTACTGGCATGAGGGCGATCTTGGGTTTAAATTCCTGAACTGGTGAAACTAATAAATCTAAGAATATTTTGTATAGGTGTTGTGGATCTTCGTCACCAATTTGTTGTAGAGTTGTAGCGAAACTGAGCCGCAATTTGTAGTGACCGGTTTGTGCCGGAAGTCAGACACGAAACAATAAGGCAGGTTCAGAACAGTGTATTAGTATAACAAGTAACAAGAGATTCAAAGGAAGCGTTAATGAGAAGTAATATAGAAATAATTAATATAATATAATATTAATAATTAATATAATATAATAATAATTAATATAATAATTATTATTAATATAATAATTAGTATAACAAGTAACAAGAGATTCAAAGGAAGCGTTAATGAGAAGTAATATAGAAATAATTAATATAATATAATATAATATTAATAATTAATATAATATAGAAATAATTAAGTCCAAAGGTATTATTACGCTGCTTATTGCCTGACTAGTAGCTGTCGTCCACTGCTGCTAACTGCCTTCGTTAACTTCTTTTAACTGCCCTCCCGGAAGGCACGCAGGCAACTACATATAGCAAGAGGAAGCTTCCATTCCTCGTAGGACGGTACCATAACAATAGAAATGGACAGAGATTAGTGAAAGGTTTCGGACTTTTTGCCTGATGGTGGGGATAATTCTTTATAACAATCAATTTGTTTGAAATATATTAGTAGCGGTATTGATAGAGATTTGAGGGAATGATTCGAGAGTTCAAACCATTTTAATGTCATCGTTTTTCAGGACGTGAGCGATCATGTCTCGCCACAGCTTCCTTCTATATTGCATGTTAGTTACCATGTAAAAGATTGTGGATTAATTTTTCTTTTGCATTATCTACGGACTTGTTGTCCTTCTCAGAAACTGGCTGCACTGAAGGCTAGACAACACAGTCTACCCTACTATTTAATTGTAGTTAACGCCAAGTAAACAAACGGAGCTGGTTGGTTTTCATTTTCATGACGATGAATTATGATAACCTCACTAACGAGATTAACCCTTTCAGAAACCACATAATGAAATTTTCAGAAGCCTTCCTATCTCTTGACACTCTGCTTCAACCACGAGACAACTAGTGTAAACATGCAGATAGCTGGAAGATAACGAGGAAAGAACGAACAGAACTGAAGATGAGAAACAGAAGAGAATGTGACCCGAACGACAGGAGAGCTTTAACAATAATTAAGATGGATTTAGACAAACAACAGCAAAGAAATAAGGAAAATAAATTGAAATAGCTTGAATCTAGCAGTGGGATACTGGAAAATATTTTCCCAAACAACATTTTGATTTATCGTTATCACTTAGAAGTCAACTAAGCGTGAAAAGACGGGAATTTTCCGATTTAGCAACAAACATAAATGGAGATACACGGGAGACACGACAAATAAGCCCTGTTTTTGATCCTCCCCCACGTCCTTTGTAGCATAACTCCACGCAGGAATCAGATTTTCAAGAAGAAATCACTGCTATCTGAAGCAGCGTAATGGTAAACGCTTTCTATAAAATATCGTTTTTCTAAAATTCTTGCATATTTTAACTCTTCCAACTTTTTTCTGGATGGGTGTTATGGTGCAGTGGATATAGACTCAGAATGACAATTCGGGGAGCCGAGTTCGAATTCCAGTTGAACTCCTTGCATTCACTTACGCAAAAATACCCTTGAGAAATGTATTAATCCGTTTCATCCTTCCAGTTATGGGTTATGGGTTATGGGTTAAATAATTCGACAGATTGGGTTTTATAGCCTTGGCTGGCAACCAGTCTATCTCAGAAAGCAATAGCAACCTACTAATCTTATGCCCAGTTAGTCATGTCTCTTCCAAGACATGATCGCCCAAAGCGTGTATCACATATGGCACTTAACTGACTGACTGAATATATTACGAGAAAACATGATTAAGGCTTTATACTAGGCATAAAGTGGAGGATCAGTTTTATATTGTTATGAAGTAATAAACATATCTTCCCCCTCTATGAATCAAATAACAGGACAAATTGGAGTCTATAGCCTTGGCTGGCAACCAGTCTACCATAGAAAGTAATGGCAACCTACTGCGGGATAATCTTCTGCCCATTCAGTCATGTCTCTTTCGAGACATGGTCGCCCAAGCGTGTATCACGTATGGCACTTAACTGACTGACTGAATATAATAGTTGAAAACATAATTAGGGTTTCTCCTGGGCATAAAGTGGGGGACCAGTTTATATTGTTATGAAGTAATCAACTGATCCCGCACTAATAATTAATAATATACTACATCACTTCCCCTCTAGCTATGAGTCAAATAACAGGACAGATTGGGTTCTATAGCCTTGGCTGGCAACCAGTCTACACCAGAAAGTAATGGCAACATACTGCGGGATAATCTTCTGCCCAGTCAGACATGTCTCTTTCGAGACATGATCGCCCAAAGCGTGTAGCACGTATGGTATTTAACTGACCTTTTTTTCTATACAACTTATTATTTTTATTATTTTCTATTTCATTGGCATTATTATTTGCATCTTTACCCCTTTATTTTTAAAGAATGTGAAAATAACTGCGAAACATTTTTCAGAATAGAGGGGAAATAATAAACAACATTCAAGAAGATGACAATTGTCGTTGCATTAAAGTTTAGAAGAAACAGGAAAACAAGAACCCAGAAAAGAATTCCTCAAGTGCAAATGAAACTAGCGTGAACCATACGGTTACATCTAGCAATTTACAAATGATGAGACCTAGCCGCCAATCGAGTATTATTCATAATTTTTCGGGATGTGACTTCCCTCTGTCTCTTCTATAAATATCTTCATGGCTTCTACTCTAACGAATTTAAGTCACTGGTGACCCCTCGACAAGAATTTACTCGGGCAACCAGACTGGCAACAAGGTCTCATCCATTTACAGTAGGATCAACCAAATGCAGGTGACAATTCTATTCCATCAGCTTCTTGTCTAGCGCTTCCCGCCTGTGGAACTCCCTTCCATATACTTGCTTTCCTGACGGCTACATCCTCCAAGAATGTAGATGCAAAGTTAATTCCCATCTCTTATCCACTTAACTCCAGCCCTTTCCACATCACCCCGTGTATCTTGTTCTTTTCCTTTCTTTATTCGTAACTGTCTTCACTCCTGTGTTCACATCCTTCTCTTGCCCTTTTCTTTAACCCATATAGATGGTACGTCTTTAATTTCACTTTCTTCCTGTCTAATACTTAAACTCTTTTGTGCAACCCTCTGAACATCAGTGGCGTTAACGTCTTGCTTGGGGTGAAATGATTAAAAAAATATCAAAGATGTGCAAAATACAGAAAAAGGTCAAAGCGCAGTCTGGTCTTCAATGTGTTTTATCTTTAACTTAGCTAGCCTCAATAAACGACTCAGACATATCACAGTATTCCTGAGACCAGAGTACATTCTCAGTAAATCCACCAAAATACTTTTTAGAGATTTTCAAGTAACTAACTAATCACCATATGTACAGTTTTTGACTGTTGTGGAAATAAAAAAAGAAACAGACGCAGACGCAGTACAAATCTAATCGCCCCACCGTGCAATATAAATCTGCCAATGTAAGAGGGTCATTCAATAAATAAGGTGAATTTTTCGGTATAAGGACATCTACCAGGGTCATTCAATAAATAAGGGGAATATTTCGGTATAAGGACTTCTACGAGGGTCATTCAATAAATAAGGGGAATTTTTCGGTATAAGGACTTCTACGAGGGTCATTCAATAAATAAGGTGAATTTTTAGGTATAAGGACTACTACAAGGGTCATTCAATAAATAAGGTGAATTTTTCGTTATAAGAACTTCTACGAGGGTCATTCAATAAATAGGATGAATTTTTCGGTATAAGGACTTCTACGAGGGTCATTCAATAAATAAGGGGAATTTTTCGGTATAAGGACTTCTACGAGGGTCATTCAATAAATAAGGGGAATTTTTTGGTATAAGGACTTCTACGAGGGTCATTCAATAAATAAGGTGAATTTTTCGGTATAAGGACTTCTATGAGGGTCATTCAATAAATAAGGTGAATTTTTCGGTATAAGGACTTCTACGAGGGTCAATCAATAAATAAGGTGAATCTTTCGGTATAAAGACTTCTACGAGGGTCATTCAATAAATAAGGTGAACTTTTCGGTATAAGGACTTCTACGAGGGTCATTCAATAAATAAGGGTAATTTTTCGGGATAATCACTTCTACGAAGGTCATTCAATAAATAAGTTGAATTTTTCGGTATAATGACTTCTACGAAGGTCATTCAATAAATAAGGTGAATTTTTCGGTATAATGATTTCTAATACATATAGAACCTTACTTTTTTTAAATTTTGTTCCTTTACTTCTTTTTAAAACGGATTTAATTTTTTTGCAGATTGGAAAAAAAAACTTTGAGAGTTTTGGAGATTAACAAAAATGGCCGACCAAGAAGCATGCTCCAGGCTTGAACAGAGGTCAGTTATCAAGTTTTGGTTGATAGAGGGTGTAAATCAGTTGAAATTCATAGGAGAATGTCAACTGTGTATGGTGCCACATGTTTCAGCAAAACATATCTACAAGTGGGTTAAATTGTTTAAAGAATGATGGAGCAGTGTTGAGGATGATGACAGGCATGGGAAGCCTACAGAAGTGAGGTCTTCTGAGGTGATCGAATCAGTCAATGAACTCCTTCAGTCAAACAGAAGGGTGACAGTGTATGACATTGCAAGCACTTTGAGCCTATTTGTTGGGACAGCACACAAAATTGTCTATGATGACCTTGCCTACTCGAAGGCCTCACACAGCAGCCCAAACGGTGCAGACCATCGACGAACTGGGCTGGGAACTGCTCCCTCATCTCCCTTACAGCCAGACCTTGCTCCTACAGACTTTCACCTGTTTGGTCCCTTGAAAGCGTTCATGAGAGACACGAAGTTTGAAAGTGACGACGAAATCAAAAGTGCTGTGAGCGATTGGTTGAAACAGCAGTCCAAAGATTTTTACGCTGAGGGAATACGGAAGCTTATGCACAGATGGGAAAAGTGTGTGACACTGCTGGGAGACTAAGCTGAAATACAAAATAAAAGTAAGCTTCTATCTGTATTAGAGGTTCTTATACCGAAAAATTCAGCTTATTTATTGAATGACTCTAGTATCACGCGCAAATATCCTTGAGACAGGTATTAATTCGTCTCCTCCTTCCAGTTATGAGTCAAATAACAGGACAGATTGGGTTCTATAGCCTTGGTCGGCAACCAGTCTACCGCAGAAAGCAATGGCAACCTACTGCGGGATAATCTTCTGCCCAGTCAGACATGTCTCTTTCGAGACATGATCGCCCAAGCGTGTATCATGTATGGCACTTAACTGACTGACTGAACATAATAGTTGGAATCATGATTAATGCTTCTACTGGTCTTAAAGTGAGGGATCGGTTTTCTATTGTTATGAAGTAATAAACTGATCCCCCACTAATTACTATGTGATAATATAATACATCTCTTCCCTCTCTAGCTATGAGTCAAATGAAAGGACAGATTGGGCTGTATTGCCTTTGTCGGAAACCAGTCTACCGCAGAAAGCAATGGCAACCTACTGTGGAATAATCTTCTGCCCAGTCAGTCAAGTCTCTTTCGAGACATGATCGCCCAAGCATGTATCACGTATGGCACTTAACTGACTGACTGAGTATGATAGTTGGAATAATGATTAAGGCTTATATTGGCCATAAAGTGGGGGATCAGATTATTACTTCATAACAATAGGAAACCGATCCCCCACTAATTACAAGATAATAATATAATAGATTTCTTTTCCCTTTACCTATGAGTCAAATAACAGGACAGATTGGGTTCTATAGCCTTGGTCGGCAACCAGTCTACCGCAGAAAGCAATGGCAACCTACTGTGGAATAATCTTCTGCCCAGTCAGTCATGTCTCGAAAAAGTGTATTACGTATGGTACTTAACTGACTGACTAGCATGTTCGAAAGAATTTTTTATAGAGCCCAAATTTATTCGGTTTATAATATATATATTATTTGTTATATTTTGCTTTAAAAACACTTCTAACAGGTGAAAGATAAGATTTAACAACCATATGTTGTTTATTAAACCACAGTAAAAGTAGGAAAAGTAATCATTTACCCATTTATTATTGATAATTAAAAATCAATAACAAGAACTGTTATTAACTGGAATATCGTAGCTAAACCCAAATCTTACAACGGCAAGGAGATAAATGTAACTTATGCGTTTAAGAAAAACTTATCATCTTAAATCATATTAATAATCCTAATTTACTTAACAAAAAATGTGATTTAATGACCACACACTGTCATAAAAAAAAATATTTACTTAAATTCTTAGACCCAGATTGATATAGATTCCTCTATAGCTATGACCCTTTCTTTCTCTTTTTCTTTCTCTCTTTCTTCCTTACTTTGTCCCTTTCTTTCTTTCTTTCTTTCTTTCTTTCTTTCTTTCTTTCTCTCGTAAATTTTACATTTAACAATTATGAATTTAATTTTTGCTCCCTGCATTGTTTATCTTTTATTTTTAACTTTTATTTTATTTTTAATTTTAACTTTAAATTTTATTTTTTATTTTTATTTAAAATTTTAAAATTATAATTTTTTCTACATGTAATATTTGAATATGTTAATTTTGACGTTTTATGATTTGCGCACCTTTGATTTCTTCTCGCTGCATTTTAAGGTTTTGATATGTTTTAATTTTTTATAATTTAAATTTGAATTTTGTCTACATTTAAACTTAGAAAATTTAAATTTTATTCTTGTCATTGAAAAAGCAGTAACTTAAGTTGATAAGATTTCATTCCGATGAGCATCGAGTGAACTTAAATTGAAATCTATTAAACTGCCATTTTGATTTATGCACCTGATGATGGCATAACACATGAAACGCATGAGTCATGCCATCGATGTAAAACATTATGTATATTTATTAATATATATATATATATATATATATATATATATATATATATATAGTTCTGTTCATATATAGTTCTGTTCATATATAGTTCTGTTCATACACTGAGCCCTGTTTTATTAATACCTGAATAATAATACTATACATATATGCACCCTGATATATATATTTATTAATTTATGTCACTATACATATATATATATATATATATATATATATAGTCATCCGCAGACAGATCTGTTTCACTGTATCACAGCTCATCAGTACGGTTAGATAGCCGATTGTTTTTTTTACCCAGGATTGAAACCCGACCGAATTGGCGTCAGTCGGCGATTCTATCTCTGAGTTACGGGCGCTCGGTAGAAGGAGGCAGGCTTTTTAGCGTGTATATTAATCATTATACACAGCCAATATATATATATATATATATATATATATATATATATATATATATATTCCCAGATTAAGTGTATCTGTAAAAAAGACAAAATGAATTAAAAAAAAGAGACAAGAAGGAAAACTGTACTTAACCGACGCGTTTCGTCCTCTGAGAGATTTTATGTAGGCCATCGATTCCCAAACTGGGGTAAATTTTCCCGTTGGGGGAAATTTGAAGCTAGCAGAGAGGAAATAGTTACACTACCTACTAAATAAAAAAATCTCAGATAGATTTTCTTATGTCTGAGAGAGAGAGAGAGAGAGAGAGAGAGAGAGAGAGAGAGAGAGAGAGAGAGAGAGAGAGAGACCAGTTGGAGGTGGAATGTGACATACGTTGCACACTTGCCAAATCTAACTCTGATATTGATACACTGGTGCACAAGAAGCAGCACCACCCTTCTCACTAATTTAATTCTGAAGTAGAAGAGCAAACAAAAGTTCTTTTATTTGTTACTAACCGCTCTCTATGGCTATGCTTAGTTGTTACTAACTGCTCTCTATCCACTTTACTCTGTAACTATAAGTTTATCAGTATATTTGTACGTTTGAAAAATAAATTAGTAAATAGTCTCAGTATGTTTTAACTGCTCTTTTTCTCATACACATTAAGGGGGAAATCAGGATGGTTAAACTGGGTGTAGGGGGAAATGTCAGAAAAAAAGTTTGGGAACCACTGATCTAGTCAATGTGGGATGTTATATGTTTATTTACACAGAGGCAAGGATGTCATTAATTTATCAAGGTTTGTAAATTTGAGAACGATAATGAATGTTCATCAGGTTCAATACTGATGAATATCAGAAACAATGTCGGTTCAGGGGGTCCCGGTATTGATGCGAAAGGATCATAAAACGTGGCCGTTCAACACGCTCGTCATTACAGAGGGGTTGTTAAGAACAATTGGATTGTCAACATATTGGCAAGAGACCTAGCCGTCCCGTGGGAAAGTAATGTCGTAGCGGTATTTACATCCAAAACTTTTCGGACATATCCTAGATTCAAATGTAGTTCTACAAAGGAAATTATGGTTTCATTTCATCTACCCGTAAAAATTTACAATGTCGTTTTAAGAATGGGTACTGAAAAGTTCCAAAAAGGCGGGGTGGGGATCAAACAATCTTTTTTTGTTGTTCTTTTTTTTTTTTTTTTTTTTTTAAGTTGGTCGGACCGAAAAATTTTCTTTAAAACTTTCCACGTATGTGAAATAGACAGGTTGATAGAAATGGTTAAGAAAGTTGTTTAAGAAATCCTACCGTTGTTTAAATCGCTTAAATAAAAATGATAAATCAAAGTTGTGAAAAGAATTCCCAAGACACGCCCCCAACAAAAAAAAAACAAAAAAAAACGGCTTTAAAGCAGCTGAAATATCTACAAATCAAATCGTAAAGATCTGGTATCGATATTTTGTTGTGTCGATCATAAATCTATTTATGATTAAGACTTCCAGTGGGTTCATGATTTCTCTTTGGTGGAAATACAAATATTAAACACAAGAAAATTGTTGTTATTATTGTCCATACGAAAACTGAACTGCAAAGTTCTAGAACAATCGTTTAACAATAAATGTGATTGATTTAGACGAACAACAGTAAAGAATTAGGAAAAATAAATTTGGAAATAGTCATTTGAGACGAAAGATGAAGCTGGGTGATTCTGGAGTCTGAATCTAGCAGTGGGATACTGGAAAGTATTTTCCCAAACAACATTTTGATTTATCGTTATCACTTAGAAGTCAACTAAGCGTGAAAAGACGGGAATTTTCCGATTTAGCAACAAACATAAATGGAGATAGACGGATGACACGACAAATAAGTCCTGTTTTTGGTCCTCCCCCACGTTTTTTATGGCGTAAAGCAACGTTTATGATTTCCTTTTGTTTTTGTTTTTTTTAAATCATATCACCCCAAGCAAGGCGATAACGCCACTGATGCGCAGGGGGCTACATAAGGGTAAAAAGAATGGAAAAGAGAAAGCCGGAAACCACATCCTAAACTGGGAACAAGGGATGGGCCTCTTCACCTGTTCAATAGATGTGGGTGGAGTGTGTTTGGAAATCCAGATATTAAACACGAAAAAGTTTTTCTTTTTCCTTGCCAATACGAAAACTGCATCAGAACTGCAAAGTTGCAGAAAATCGTTTTCCTAGCAAACCCTGCTCGGTTGGTAAGCAGGCACATTAGTGTTTGCGTTTGAGTTCAAACTCCACCCACGTCTATTGAACAGGTGAAGAGGCTCCTGTTTAGGATGTGGTTTCCGGCTTTCTCTTTTCCAATCTTTTCGCTCTTACGTAGCCCCCTGCGCATCAATGGCGTTACCGCCTTGCTTGGGGTGATATGATTTTTTAAAAAATAACCCCAGTAGCAACGTGTGGTTCACACTAAAATTAAGCAGACTGGATATTAGTTGCAGTTTGAAGGAGAGCGCATAATATTCAATGATCATCAGTTTAAGCAACACTAGTAAACACACACCCGCTCGGTCACGATGACTTGTGGCTTCAAGCGAGCACAATGATTGAAGGCTAAAAATAGTCCTGTCTACACAATTACGCTCACACGTCTCGAGTCAACTGAAGATGTCACACGCTCAGATCGCCCCAAACATTAAGAAGTCACTTTCTTGATAAACCGACTGTTATAACCGGGTCTCATGACAGGAAGCTGAACATTCTAACCACGGCCACATTGTTAGTATTTTAATAACAATAATAATGATGCTCCCTGTTGATATCGATAAAATTATATAATTCAACGTATTCTATATACGTTCAATAGAATTGCCGAATACACGTTGAACAGAATAGTCATTGAAGAGAATAGACGTTGAACAGAATTTGATATAGAACAGAAATATGACATATGATATATGACAGAACAGCTGTCATAGAAATGCGAGATAATAACTCGTCAGAAACAAGACAAAAATTATTCTTTTAGTTATTCCAGAATATCTTAACGTTCCACAATAATTAATGCCGTCATTTTTATTCACCCTACTCCCGAGTGCGTTGTGGTGCAGTGGATATTGGCTTGGGACGAGATTCCAATTGAATTCCTTGCATTCACTTACGCGCAAATACCCTTGAGAAAGGTATTAATCCGTCTCTTCCTTCCAGTCATGGGTTAAATAACAAGACAGATTGGGTTCTTTAGCCTTGGCTGGCAACCAGTCTACCGTAGAAAGCAATGGCAACCTACTGCGGGATAATCATCTGCCCAATCAGTCATGTCTCTTTCGAGACATGATCGCTCAATTGACTGCTTCCCGAGTGAAAAACAATGAAATTCTGAGACCATTCCTACAATGGCATAGTTAATTCTTACGATTGGAAGAAATAAAATGATAATCCCTCTTGTAGGATGCCATTGGAAAGTGGAATACTGCGGAGAGTTTCTCGCCTTATCGCTACGACATCACTTTTCCGCAAATTGGATGTCGCTCTTGCCAAATATTTGACAGTTCAATCGTTACTTAAACCCTATAATGACGAACGTGTTGAATGGCCACGCTTCTAGATCATTTCCCATTAATGCAGGAGTACCTTCTGGGCTCCATCCTTGTACCTACATTGTTTCTCATATTCATCAGCGACTTTCCCGATGTAAACATCTCTCTCTTAGTAACAAATCCAACAGATCCAACAAAAGTAAACCTGGCAAAGAATATCGAAATGACTTTCAATTAGCAGTTAACAGGGTGAAAAAAAAGGACTTGTAAAATTAAACGTTTCCAAAACGATTTGCCGTCTTTAAATTATCATAGAGAACATTTTTTGCCTTTCGTCAGCATGTGTGATACTAACCTTTAGTAGGGCAACTTGTTACGCTTTCTGGGTCTCACATTTTTTACCAAAAAGAAGTGGAGCGATTATATTTAGTGAAATACTAGTTCTACTACTGGGTAGTGTGGTTCCCTGTGTCGAATTATTTTCGACAGAATCTATTTTGAACATGTATAATCTACAGTTCGCCACTTGATTGGATATCGCTTTCATATGTTATCTGGTTTTCCTACAAAATAACATCGAGATTCATGAGAAAAATTCGATGAAGGGTCTATAACTCTATCAGTACTGAACTGGCATCTCCAGTCCAGACATTTTGCCACCGTTGTGACGTCGGTTTGTTAATTATATTTTTATAAATATTTTCATGGCAATTCTTCTAATGAGTTCTTTTCTTTGGTTTGGCATGAATTAAAGCGTACTACTCGATTGGCACATAGGAAGGTGCAGTGAATATCGTCTCGAAACAAGAAATCAGAGAGCCGAGTTCGAACTTCATTTGAATTCGTTGCATTCACTTACACGCAAATACCATTGGAAAAGGTCCTAATCCGTCTCTTCCCCCCCAAGCGATGGGCTGAATAACAGAACAGATTGGTTTCTATAGCCTTGGTTGCCAACCAGTCTAATGCAGGTCACTTAACTGACTAATTTGGCAAATAGGTCTCATCGTTTTACTGTTGAATTACCTAGATATAACCATAAATTCTATTCTAACAGTTTCTTTTCTCACATTTCTCAATTTCTTCAGATGTCTTGCTTCCCTGCCGATTAAAATTTTCAAAATTGAAATTCGACGCCAACTACCATCTTCTGTCTTCCTGAATGTTGTTAATCTATTATTCTTTTTTTTTTTAATGTTTTAATTGTCCAGTAAACCCCCTTTGCTTCTTAGTGGCATTATTGCCTTGAGCCTTTTAATAGATCAATGGGAAACTGTCTTAAAACTTTTGAAACCTCAAAAACACTTTAGTATCATTACATGAAGGATGTGCGTTGTGGTGTAGTGGATATCGGCTCGGAACGAGAAATCAGGGTGCCGAGTTCGAATTCCAGTTGAATTCATTGCATTCACTTACGCGCAAATATCCTTGGGAAAGGTATTAATCCATCTCTTCCTTCCAGTTTAGAGTTAAATGACGGGACAGATTGGGTTCTATAGCCTTGGCTGGCAACTAGTCTACCACAGAAAGCGATGGTAACCTACTGCGGGATAATCTTCTGCCCAGTCAGTCATCAAGCGTGTATCACGTATGGCACTTAACTGATTGACTGAATATAATAGTTGGAATAATGATTAAGGCTTATATTGGTCATAAAGTGGGGGATCAGTTTATTACTTCATAACAAAAGGAAACCGATCCCCCCACTAATTACTATGTAATAATATAATACATCTCTTCCCTCTCTAGCTATGAGTCAAATGGAAGGACAGATTGGGCTGTATTGCCTTTGTCGGCAACCAGTCTACCGCAGAAAGCAATGGCAACCTACTGCGGGATAATCTTCTGCCCAGTCAGTCATGTCTCTTTCGAGACATGATCGTCCAAGCGTGTTTCACGTATGGCACTTAAATGACTGATCATTACATGACAACCAGTTTTCTTTTTCCCCTTCACTCCCTGCGTCTTAGTGGCCTTATTGCCTTGCCTCTAGTGAAATATTTAAAAGAAAAAATCATTTTTTTATTTATCTAACTTTTTCACTAACCTCTCTTTTTTTTTTTTTGCTTCAATTTCTAACCCTTTATTTCCTTCCTCATTTTTTCTTTCACGATTTATTTTTCGTATTTCTCCTTCTTTCTGTTTTTTTTTCTTATTCTTCCTCATTTATTCTTCGTTCTCCTCTTTCTCCCTTTTTTCTTCTTCGTCTTCTTCATTTTATTGTCTTCCATATCGAAATGCTATCTCATCACACTCTCGTTGGGGCCCTCAGCGGCTATGTTGTCCTGATTGGCATTTGGCGATAAAGATGACAAGAGATTTGATGGATGAGGAAGGATTTTAGAAAACTCTTCAGATATTGAAGAAGTATGATGGCGAAACAAGATACACGATAGAAAAAGACAAACTTACTCCAGCTGAAAAGACTGAGAAAAAAAAAAAAGAAAAAAAAAAGAAAAAAAAAAGAAAGAGATTCATCATAAATCCCATCATCAGGGAAAGTGCAAAGAAAACAGGTTCTTTCGTTTCTAACTTAAAATCCATGTGTATCTTGTTATTATTTGCCCATGTCAAGGTTGACAATATCTGTATCACTAAAGTTTGATTGATGGATCAATTTTTTTATGGCTTATCAACCTATTGCAAGTTATTTACAGCCAGAAAATATTTTACATTGTAAGAATTTTGGGGGAGATAATTATGGGTTAATGATAAGAGTCTCACTAATTAACCCATAACTAGGGGAGAGAAGAGATGGTTTCATACCTTTATTTGCGTGTAAATGAACATAATTGGAATTTGGGCCTTTTCATTTAACAATTCAGTGCCATTATATTAGTTATTCCCAAGCAGTCACCCATCTAGGTACTGACCAGGCTCAGCATTGCTTAACTTCGGTGATCATACGGAAAGGGATGTTTCAAGGTGATGTGGCCGTAAACGCTTAATGCCTTTTGAACATCTAAGTTTACTGTACCTGGTATTCTAAAGTGGTCACCCATCTAGCTACTGACCAGGCTCGACGTTGCTTAACTTCGGTGATCATACGGAAACTGATGTTTCAAGGTGATGTGGCCGTAAACCCTTAATGCCTTTTGAACACCTAAGTTTACAGTACCTGGTATTCTAAAGTGGTCACCCATCTAGCTACTGACCAGGCTCGACGTTGCTTAACTTCAGTGATCATACGATGTTTCGACGTGAAGTGTCCATAAGCTACAGAATCACATCCTTTCCATGACAACCCTTGAATCATGCTCTTCCTTTCCACTCCATTCTCATGCAGCTCTCTTCACTCTTCTATTCTCATCCTTTTCTTACTCATTCTCTGACTCCTCTGTAACAGGTTCCTCTTTCTCATCTCGCCTCTTCTGTAACCCCCTGCGCACCAGTGGCAGTTCTGCCTTCCTTGTGGTTCAGTCCGTTAAGTGCCATACGTGATACATGCTTGGGCGATCATGTCTCGAAAGAAGATTATCCCACAGTAGGTTGCCATTGCTTTCTGCAGTAGAATGGTTGCCAGCCGAGGCTATAGGACCTAATCTGTCCTGTTTTTAACCAGTTACTGGAGGAGAGTGACGGATTGCGCGTAAGTGAATGCAAGGAATTCAACTGGAATTCGAACTCGGCTCCCCGATTTGTCGTTACGAGTCGATATCCACTGCACCACAACGCACGTTCCTTGGGGTGAAATGATTAAAAGAAAAAAGATCAAGAACGTCAAATGGTCTTGAGAAATGACAGCTCTTTCTGCGCTAACTATATGCAAGTGACAATAGGGTTGTGAACATAAAGCCCGGTAGTCTTGCACCCCTTAAAGCACTACCACTGACGTCATCAAGGGTGTGAAAACGGTTGTCAAGGCCTTACCAAGAAATGTCTCCCTTGCTCTTGTAATTTTAAACTAATAAAGAGAAGCTAAAAACAAAGGCTTGGACAAGAACACAAAGTAAGTCGATGACATTTTCGGTTTGATAAAAAATAAAGATGAAATCACAAACGAAAAATCAACTTTTGAAAGAAACTCAAATCTAAAATTTACATATGAACTTATTCTTAATAGCAAAATCCCATTCCTCGACGTCGAAATAAAACTACAATCCCAGGTATTTACCCCTTCAGTCAGTTAAGTGTCATACGTGAAACACGCTTGGGCGATCATGTCTCAAAAGAGACATGACTGACTGGGCAGAATATTATCCCGCAGTAGGTTGTCATTGCTTTTTGCGGTAGACTGGTTGCCAGCTAAGGCTATAGAATCCAATCTGTTATGTTATTTGACTCATAACTAAAGGGGGAAGAGATGTATTATATCATTAAGTAATAATAAGTGGGGATCAGTTTATTACTTCATAACAATATAAAACTGATCCCCCACTTTATGTCCAGTAGAAGCCTTAATCATGATTCTAACTATTATATTTAGTCAGACAGTTAATTGTCATACGTGATACAGGCTTGAGTGATCATGTCTCGAAAGAGACATGACTAGACAGAAGGTTATTCTGCAGTAGGATGCTATTATTTTCTGCGGTAGACTGGTTGCCAGCCAAGGCTATAAAACACAATCTGTTCTATTCTTTGACTCATAGCTAGAAGGGGAAGTGATGTACTATATTATTAAGTAGTAATTAGTGAGGGATCAGTTTATTACTTCATAACAATATAAAACTGACCCCCTACTTTATGCCCAGTAGAAGCCTTAATTATGTTTTCAACTATTATATTCAGTCAGTCAGTTAAGTGATACACTCTTTGAGCGATCATGTCTCAAAAGAGATATGACTGACTGGGTAGAAGATTCTCCCGCAGTAGGTTGGCATTGCTTTCTCCGCTAAGCTGGTCGCCAGCCAAGGTTATAGAATCCAATCTGACCTTTTATTTAATCCATAACTGGAGAGAAGTGACGGATTAATACCTTTCCTAAGGATATTTGTGGGAAAGTGAATGTGAGGAATTCAATTGGAATTCGAACTCGGCTCCGCGATTTCTCTTTCCGAGCCGATAATCACTGCACCATAACGCACATCAATTTACCCCTTACCCATATAAAAAAAAAATGCAAAAATACGAATTCTTGTTTTCTAAACTACGATAGCCAATACACAGAAAGGAATAAAATAGCAGAAACCAACTTCCTAAATAGAGCACAACCAAAATTCCTCTTCCAAAGAATTCTTCTAAGCGAACTGAAATGCAGAAAACAAACAATAGTCAACAATAATTTTCCCGACTACATCATCGACAAACAAATAAAATTATTCTTACATAAAATACACGACAGCAGTAAAAAAATATATCACAACAAAACATAAACATACTTTATTGCAACCAGCTGCACAGTAATTATAAGTAGGACGAATTTGCCATGAGGAAAATTATTAAACACCATATTTCTTCTATAAACTGTGAAAAAAATATGTAAAGTTTATGATATATTGCAGAAAATGAAAGACCGCTACACTTGTCGTTAATATCTAAAATAACCCCATTAAATCGAAACTAACGAGAACCAATATAGTGAAACAATTTCAATGCCAATATAAGATTGTGTTTCTTGTCACAAATCAATTACCTATATCGAACATATTAGCATTTCATTAGATAGATACCTTACATGTAGAATCAAATTAATTGCCATTAAAAATCATTTATTAACACATAATTTAAAATAACCCTAATGAAAATTCTAATTGATAATATAAAAAGCTTTTTTTAATCACATAACCGTTAACAGGATGTGCGTTGTGGCGCAGTGGATATCGGCTCGGAACGAGAAATCAGGGAGCCGAGTTCGAATTCCAGTTGAATTCCTTGCATTCTCTTACGCGCAAATACCCTTGGGAAAGGTATTAATCCGTTTGTTCCCTTCAGTTATGAGTTAAATAATAGGAAAGATTGGGTTCTATAGCCTTGGCTGGCAACCAGTCTACCACAGAAAGCTATGGCAACCTACTGCGGGATAATCTTCTGCCCAGTCAGTCATGTCTCTTTCGAGACATGATCGCCCAAGCGTGTATCACGTATGGCACTTAACTGACTGACTAACTGAATCGTTAACATCATATTATTAGAGAAAGTCTATTGATTAAAAGCCGTTCCCCCGCTATCAACCTGACACTGCTTAATTATATTTTTATAATATACTATCAGTACAGCCCGGTGTTGCTCGGGTGTAATGAAAGCTTTAAAACTAATCCATGGTCCTAGAGCTCAGACTCGTTGGAAGTTGGCACGAAAGACTAAAAAGCAATAGTTGTTTCCAGTTAAAGCGAAACCGTAGACTGAAAGAAAAATGAATGGATGTAAGTCAAATTTTGATTTCCTGGTATCGATATAAAATTTTCTGCACTACTGTAAGAACTGCAGCCTTGAAACTTCTGAATATCGTTTCTTATGTCTTTGTCTATGAGTGTAACAAATTTGATTATAATCGGATCACTCCTTCTATAACCTGATTTTTTCGATAATCGATTATCGATATTTATCGGGGGTACCTCGACACAAAACCTAGCTAAGAACACTCGCAGATGCTTATAGTACATCTGTGTAAATTTTCAAGAAAATTGGTTCAGCCGTTTCAGAGTCTATAGGTAACGGATACACACACACACACACACACACACACACAAAATTCCATTTCTAAATAAGTTTAGATATAATACTCATTCTCTCTTCCACAAGAATCCTCACACAGTAAAAACAACTATGTAGTACAACACACAGAGAATAAATATACCGAATAATATACCTTCGAGAATGGTTAAAGCATTGGCTGATAGCTCTTGGAACAATACAAACTATGGACAATTTCTATAATTTTAACTCCTAAAAACAGGAAAATGTTGGAATGCGAGAAAAAAATCAATAAAATGATTGATTAAAACATCTTTGTCGGACATATTTAATAAAAATATTTTTAAAAGTAAATTTGCTGTCAAATATATATATATATATTGTTTTTCTTTAATCCGAAGTGGAAGAGTAGGAAGGTAAATTCCAAGAACCTGATCCTAATCAATATTAAAAATTTTTAATATTAAAAAGTGATGCAGGCAGAGAGCTCAATGTATTAAGAATACAGAACCAATATAAACCCGTTTTTCCTTGGTTAACACATATATGTATATGTAATTAATTATTTTGAACATCATTTTTACCGATACTCGTATTTAATTACAAATTGCCGGTTGCTTATAACCAAGTTTCGTTAAAATTCGTTAATTTCCGTAACATGTTTACATTTGTTGACATTACGATACATTTCACAGCAGATATGCTTGTTTACGGTAAAATCGAAAATTGTGTTATATAAGCATGATAAAAACCTCGTCTGATCAAGAGGCTATCCATGGTCGAGTGGTCAAGACGGTACCAGATCAAATGGTATGCTTCCCCTATGTAATAGGGGTCGCAGGTTCGAATCCTGCTGGGTAACACACACTTTCGTAATAAAAATTTATCGTAAATAATCAGGCCGGTAGATATAAATATAAAAATACTGTTTAATTAAAAACAGAATATCTACTTAAATACGAGTATCGTTAAAAATAATGTTCAAAATAATTCATTACAAATTGTCGTTGCTTATAACCAAGTTTCGTTAATTTCCGTAACATGTATATATATATATATTTTTTTTTTCTCTAATAATTTTTAAACTGATAACTTCCTGTAATTGGCATTTAACTCGCTTCTACCTAAAAGGTTAAATCAAATAAACTTTAAAAAATTTTAAAAATCTTATATTGAAACCCATTCCACCTGGATCATTTTTTAATATTTAAATATTAATATTAATTAGAATCGGGTCTTTAAGAATTACCTTCCTGCTTTTCCTTTTGGATTAAAGTTTAATATATATATATATATATATATATATATATATATTGTTTATTTGTAAACGAGTTATTACGCAACCTAGATTTCGACCATGTGGTGTCTTCAGGCGATTTGCATAACTGATTTTACCGGTTTTTGGGGGGGTGGGAGGTGCTTAAGAACGCTCACGTAACGTTGATTTTTTTAACCTAGGTTCATACAACCATGGATGAAAATATTATAATTTTTTGTAATTTTAATAATTGCGTGTGCAAACATTCCCCTTTACGTGAGCGTTCTTAAAAAAACTCAAAAATCCGGTAAAATTAATTATTGCAAATCACCTGAAGACACAATATGGTAGAAACCTAGGTCGCGTAATAACTCGTTTATAAATAAAGAATATTCAAAAGTTCAACAATATAATTGTATTGAATACTTTTTAAAAGAACTGGGTACTGGTATAATTTTACAATGACCAAAAACTATGTAATTAATCAATATATATATATATATATATATATATATATATCAGGACACAAAATTTAGATATTTATACAAATCCATTGTTAATAATATATTTCGCGGCTGGCTCCGGCGCCCATCAGACCAAATTTATACAACAATGAATTTGGTCTGAAGAGATACAAATATTTTATACAAATCCATTGGTATTGTTAAAATATCTAACTTTTGTTTCCTGATTATAATACTCGGTTAAATTTAATAATAAATTTTAACACTGAGTTCTCTTTGCAGTTTGTCTCTATTTCTTACCAAATTTCAAGGAATCTACTTTATATATATATATATATATAGTGTCGAGGTTAGAATTTAGTGTCGAGGTTAGAATTCAGTAGTTTTACTGATAAAATGTATTTTGGCAAGCAGGGTTTTTTTTTTTTCGTGAAATGCTCTATATCAAAGTAGAGTGTTGATAATAACAAAGAGTTTGTCAAACTGTGCAGCTTCATGTCGATTTCGAAATTTCGTGGAAACAACGTGGTGATGTTGTCACTCGTCAGAACTGGTTTTATATATACGAGGGTCATTCAAGAAATACAGTGAATTTTTCGGTATAAGGACTTCTACGAAGGTCATTCAATAAATAAGGTGAATTTTTCGGTATAAGGACTTCTACGAGGGTCATTCAATAAAAAAGGTGAATTTTTCGGTATAAGGACTTCTACGAGGGTCATTCAATAAATAAGGTGAATTTTTCGGTATAAGGACTTCTACGAGGGTCATTCAACAAAAAAGGTGAACTTTTCAGTATAAGGACTTCTACAAGTGTCATTCAATAAATAAAGTGAATTTTTCGGTATAAGGACTTCTACGAGGTTCATTCAATAAATAAGGTGAATTTTTAGGTATAAGGACTTCTACGAGGGTCATTCAATAAAAAAGGGGAATTTTTCGGTATAAGGACTTCTACGAGGTTCATTCAATAAATAAGGTGAATTTTTCGGTATAAGGACTTCTACGAGGGTCATTCAATAAAAAATGTGAATTTTTCGGTATAAGGACTTCTACGAGGGTCATTCAATAAATAAGGTGAATTTTTAGGTATAAGGACTTCTACGAGGGTCATTCAATAAAAAATGTGAATTTTTAGGTATAAGGACTTCTACGAGGGTCATTCAATAAATAAGGTGAATTTTTCGGTATAAGGACTTCTACGAGGGTCATTCAATAAAAAATGTGAATTTTTCGGTATAAGGACTTCTACGAGGGTCATTCAATAAATAAGGTGAATTTTTAGGTATAAGGACTTCTACGAGGTTCATTCAATAAATAAGGTGAATTTTTCGGTGTAAGGACTTCTACGAGGGTCATTCAATAAATAAGGTGAATTTTTCGGTATAAGGACTTCTACGAGGGTCATTCAATAAATAAGGTGAATTTTTAGGTATAAGGACTTCTACGAGGGTCATTCAATAAATAAGGTGAATTTTTCGGTATAAGGACTTCTACGAGGGTCATTCAATAAAAAATGTGAATTTTTCGGTATAAGGACTTCTACGAGGGTCATTCAATAAATAAGGTGAATTTTTAGGTATAAGGACTTCTACGAGGGTCATTCAATAAAAAAGGTGAATTTTTCGGTATAAGGACTTCTACGAGGTTCATTCAATAAATAAGGTGAATTTTTCGGTATAAGGACTTCTACGAGGGTCATTCAATAAAAAATGTGAATTTTTCGGTATAAGGACTTCTACGAGGGTCATTCAATAAATAAGGTGAATTTTTAGGTATAAGGACTTCTACGAGGGTCATTCAATAAAAAATGTGAATTTTTCGGTATAAGGACTTCTACGAGGTTCATTCAATAAATAAGGTGAATTTTTCGGTATAAGGACTTCTACGAGGGTCATTCAATAAAAAATGTGAATTTTTCGGTATAAGGACTTCTACGAGGGTCATTCAATAAATAAGGTGAATTTTTAGGTATAAGGACTTCTACGAGGGTCATTCAATAAAAAAGGTGAATTTTTCAGTATAAGGACTTCTACAAGTGTCATTCAATAAATAAGGTGAATTTTTCGGTATAAGGACTTCTACGAGGGTCATTCAATAAAAAAGGTGAATTTTTCGGTATAAGGACTTCTACGAGGGTCATTCAATAAATAAAGTGAATTTTTCGGTATAAGGACTTCTACGAGGTTCATTCAATAAATAAGGTGAATTTTTAGGTATAAGGACTTCTACGAGGGTCATTCAATAAAAAAGGTGAATTTTTCGGTATAAGGACTTCTACGAGGTTCATTCAATAAATAAGGTGAATTTTTCGGTATAAGGACTTCTACGAGGGTCATTCAATAAAAAATGTGAATTTTTCGGTATAAGGACTTCTACGAGGCTCATTCAACAAAAAAGGTGAACTTTTCAGTATAAGGACTTCTACAAGTGTCATTCAATAAATAAGGTGAATTTGTCGGTATAAGGACTTCTAATAGAGATAGAAGTTTAATTTTTTTTTCAACGTAGTCTCCTAGCAGTGTCACCCACTTTTTCCATCTGTGCAAAATCTTCCGTATTTTCTCAGCGAAATTTTCTTTCCGCTGATATCTCAATCAATCGCTCACAGCACTTTTGACTTCATCGTTTCGATCAAACTTTGTACCTCTCGTGAACGCTTTCAAAGAACCAAATAGGTAAAAGTTTGATGGGCAACGTCTGTGCTGTAAGGGGGATAGACCCTCTTCTGATTGTGCTCTGCATTAAGCATCTTTGGCAGCTGACCTTCAAGTAGGCAAGGTAATCATGGGCAATTTTGTGTGCTGTCCTAACAGATAGACTCAAAGTCCTTGCAATGTCATCCACTGTCACCCTTCTGTCAGATTGAATGAGGTGATTAAATGATTCGATCACCTCAGGATACGTCTCTTCTGTAGGCCTACCAGATCTGTCTTAATCCTCAACACTGCTCCGTGTTTCTTTAAAACATTTAACCCACTTTTTGGCTGAAACATGTAGTACCACACACAGTTGACATTCTCCTATGAATTTCAACTGGTTTGCACCCTTTAGCAACCAAAACCTTGATAACTGACTTCTGTTCAATCCTGGAGCATGCTTCTTGTTCGGTCATCTTTGTTAATCTCCAAAAATCTCAATTTTTTTTTTCAATCTGAAAAAAGAAAAATCAAATCCCTTTGAAAAAGAAGTAAAGGAAAAAAGTAAGTTTCTGTCTGTGTTAGAAGTTTTTATACCGAAAAATACACCTTATTTATTGAATGACCCACGTAGAAGTCCTTATACCGAAAAATACACCTTATTTATTGAATGACCCTCGTATTTACAATTTAAATCAAGTCGTGAGCGTTGTCTTGTCAATTTAAAACCACACGTATATTCATGCAATGCACGATGCTTAAAGTTACATTATAAACAGATATCTACCAAATAGAATGTAAAAATACACCCAGAAATAGAAAGGCGAAAAATAGCCTGATTTATAGAAAAGAAAGTCGGAATTGAAAACGTAAAACAATACAATAAATTCAATTGAGTGAAACCGAGATCTTCGAAATCTTGATTTTGATCTTTCTAGATCAAAATCAAGATTTCGAAGATCTCGGTTGCACACAATTGAATTTATTTTCAAAAAGTGAATATAATTGACCAAGAAAATAATTATTTTTGAGCCCCTTTAATTCGTACAGATAATCTGACTAATCTGTTTATCCCCTGTTTTTATTGAATTAATTCTCGGACAATGTGGGAAGCTTTAACCATGAAACAAATGCTTTCAGATGCGTAATATGAATAACAATTCGTTTCACCAATAGAGATTATATTCTTGTGAAATATTTTTTTTCTGATGACACATGATTAATCAGCGGAATATGTCAAAGTAAAAAAAATCAGCTCATTTATTTTCTGCTCCCGATGTTTGTCATTCAACTTTACTGACACTTTCAACATATAAAATACAAGACAAAACTATACTATTAGGAAAACACACGCGCGCACACGTACATGCACACGCACGTATATATGTGTGTGTGTGTGTGTGTGTGTGTGTGTGTGTGTGTGTGTGTGTGTGTGTGCGTAAAAATTAAGACAGACACGTTATTCTATGGTTAAGCTTCCGTCTTTATTGTACAGCTGTATAATAAAGACGGAATCTGATAATGGTTCGCCTGAAATAGGCCCATACTTCCACTTAACCATGAATTAACGTGTGTGTCTTATTTTTACGTATATTTTCTTTATATATATTTATTTATACAAATATATATTTAGAGCTCTCCTAATAAGTTATTCTACCACTTTATATACAGGATACTCCTTTGGATTCTTCTATATCTACACCGCATGTTCTTATATATATATATATATATATATATATATATTTATATTGCTCATTTGTAAACGAGTTATTACGCGACCTAGGTTTCTAATTGATTTTACCGGATTTTTTAAGAACGCTCATGTAACGGTGATTTTTTAAAACTAGGTTCATACAACCATGGATGAAAATGTTATAATTTCTTGTAATTTAAAAAACTGCGCGTTCAAAGATTCCCGTTATATTAAAGAAAATACTAATGACATTGTTCAGACAAAACCCTTTATTCCAGAAGTGGCATCGTACATGATCTATTCCAGTTATCGTAATAAAAGTTTTGGTTGAAAATTCCTAGCCCCTGAAGAACGTCGGAGCGTACAAATGCCGAAATGTCGGAAACTTAGCAGTAAAGATTAAAACAGAAGACATAGTATAAATACTACCTCATCTCAGAAATATATAGACAAAAAGGGAAAAGATTCCCTGACGAGTGACGAATAGTGTTCTCAAGAAACTTCGAAGTCGGTATGAACCTAGTCAGTTAATTGACAAACTTTTCAACATTATATATATATATATATATATATATATATATATATATATATATATATATATATGTATAGCATGTTTCATTAAATAATATAGACAAGTTTTGTCGATTTATTTTATATAAACCTTTTTCATATCGTCTGATAAGCTTAATAGCATTATTGTTGGAAAGAGGTAGTTTTGTATGGTAGTTTCGTATGGTAGTTTTGGGAGGCATGCCCATTTAATAACACCTTCAATGTGCGGTTAGAGAGGAATGACTGGATGAGGTCAAACAGATGTCCAGTTATCCCGTAGCTCCGCAGTTTGCACAAGAGGCCAGCGTGCCAGACCCTGTCGAACGCTTTGGAGATAACCAAGGCAACGGTTCGGGCTTCGCCATTCTTGTCACGTGCCCGGTATATCTACTCGGTAATGGTCATTAGCATATCAGCAGTAGACCTGGTGAAGCGAAGCCCGTACTGTTTGTCAGAGAGGAGCCTGTGGGCCGTGAGATGCTGAATCACCTCGGCGTTGATAATGGCTTCGAAAACTTTGCCAAAGGTCGGAAGGAGACTAATAGGACGGTAATTGGCGGGGTCTGAGGGTTCGCCAGAATTCTTAAATATAGGAACTACACAGGAGGACTTCCAACAGGCAGGAAAACAGGAAGCAGATAGGCAGAGGTTATAGAGTTTAGAGAGGATAGAGGAGAGTTCTGGGGCACATTTCTTCAGTACTGTGACTGGGATTCCGTCACCACCACTCGCTTTGTGTGGGTCAAGTTGTGCAATTATCTTGACGACCAGCGAGGGTGTAATGTGGACGTTATTTAGTTGAGCCTTAGTTCTGGGTGGGAAGTCGGGTGTAGGTATTCCTAACGAGTCCAGTATATATATATACACTCCTGATCAAAAATTTAAGACCACTTAAAAATCTTTAAAAGAATTTTTTTTTTTTACAGATAGATTTTAAACTCCTACCACTTAAGGTTACCAATACTACAATCTAAAAGGTTATGGAAACAAAAAGCTACATTCCAAACATTTTATTTCGAAATTTACATTTTTATAAAATGAGGCGATTTACGCATGATCAAAATTATAAGACCAGGGGTATAAATTGTTAGATCTATGGTAATTCCAATGTTTTTAGTTCAGTTAGAGATTAGCAATCACTGCGTAAAGGTGTTACCATGCCTAAAGCAAGCAAACTTACCAAAGTTGAGCGTTCTACGAAAAGTTGAAGCAAAAGTGCCCGGCTCTGATGAATTGAAAGCACGCTTTGATGTAGCAGGACAATGCTGCACCACACACCGCCAGGAAGACCAAAGACAAGTTTAAAGAGCTAGACGGCGTTGAGGTTCTGCTACATCCAGCCTACAGTCCTGACTGTGATCCATCAGATTACTTATTTTCCGCTCATTGCAACACTTTCTGAAAGGCCGCCGATTCGACTCGTTTGATAGAAGTCGAGGAAGCGTGTCAAGAATTCTTTGATTCGAAACCGGCTGAATGGTACTTTGACCAGATCCGAAAGCTTGCAGATCGATGGTAGAAAGTTTTGGAAAGTGATGGTCTTTATTTTGAACAATAATTTTTGTTGTTTTTGCGAGTAAAATTTCAATTTTTTGCAAGTGTTTTCCGGTAACCTTAGATTACTTGGTGGGTAAAATTTCAATTTTTTGCAAGTGTTTACGAACTTTTGGGACAACCTAATATTACATTGTAAAATTATTTTAAAAGAAAGTTTTTATATTACTTTTATTTTTATTTTTCATAAAACTTCTTCAAACGTAAGGCTATAAATCTAAATTAGCTAAACTTCTATAAAAAGAACTAGATAATTGCTGAAAATATTGTGCTAAATTTAACGTTTTTCACTATAGTTAAAAACCAAAAAACGAAGCATACGGTGAAGCTACATAAAATTATGTCGAATTCAGCCACTATACTTAACATTTTTTGATGGCTTCCGTATGTCACCTTTGATGATTCCACATAGACAAAGGGGCCGGGGGAGGTTTTGACGTCCCTATGGGAGCATATGATTCAGCCCAGGTGGCAGATCTTGTGGGAATTTACATTTTAGATATTCTAAGCAGATTTTTAGACCCAAAACAATTAGGCCTATATCGGGACGGTGGATTAATAATTATCCCTAATTCCAATGGGCCCTACACAAATAGGATACACAAAAAATAATTAGAGCCCTGAAGTACCTCGGTTTTAAAGTCGAAGTCACCTCTAATCTTAAAATTGTAAACTATCTAGACATCACCCTTAACTTAAATGAGGGATCCTACCAACCATTTCTCAAAGAAAATAGTTCCCCCACTTATATTAATATTTCATCCAACCAACCCAAAAATATTATAAAACAGATACCCAATATAGTGAATAATAGAATCAACCAATTATCATTCAACATTAAAACTTTCAACGCAAGTAAAAATATTTACAATAAGGCCCTTCAAAAAAGCTGATATAAGAACAAGTTAGCATATAATAAACCTACAATAGACTCCGAATCATCCAAAAATAAAAATAAAGGAAACTGTAGAAAAAGAAAGATAATTTGGTTTAACCCCACTTATTGTAAACTAATTAACATCAATATTGGTAAATATTTTCTCAAGTTAATAGACATAAATTTTAATAACAGTAACCCTCTACGGAAGATTTTTAATAGGTACACCCTTAAAATTAGTTATTCTTGCACCCCGAATATGGACAGCCTTATTAGTTCCCATAATAGGAGTATTCTGGTGAACTTGCGCAATGCTGAATCTAGGTCCGGAATTCTAAACGAATGCAACTGTAATTCTGTGGACGCCTCCCCGGTGGAGGGAAAATGCAAATCCACCCAGGGGATTTATGAAGCCCGCATTTCTCCATCTAACAAAAAAAAAGACTTCCGGAACTATATCGGTATGTCCGCTGGTCCTTTCAAAGAAAGACTGTATAACCACAGATACTCCTTTTCGAACCCCGGTCAGAGGTACCAGACAGCTCTTTCGCGGGCATTCTGGAAAATGAAAGAAGAAGGGCTGGATCCTGAAATTAGCTGGAAACTGATAGGTTCAGCCCATATTCCGAGGAATTTTCGTGATAGGTGCTGTCTATGTTTACTGAAAAAAAATTCAATATTAAAATACCCCCACCAACACCGGCTACTGAATCTTAGGAGGGAATTTATCAGTAAGTGCCGCCACAAAGCAAATTATTCGAATACTTAAATTTAGAATTAAAATCCCCGTTGACTAGATGTTAGAATATAAATTAAAAGAATTCAATTTAAGTTTTAATCTTAATTTTACCCTAACGTTAACCTTAAAAAGTATTTTAACCCCCCTATCTTCCTATCCCAAGCTCCTTTAATTGCCTATTTTTAGAAAATATGGATTCTTTTACTAAACCCCGTTTTCCTTGGTTAACACATATATGTATATATATATATATTTTTTCTCTAGTATTTTTTTCTAACATTTTTTCTCTAATAATAACAGCACAAAATCTTAACTTTAAAAAGTAATTTAACTCATTTAGTTGTCTATCTTTATAAAATATGAACTCCTATTCCTCTCCTTCCTAAATATACCATTTCAACACCCTGTAACCCTGCGACTACCAGCTCTGTCCTTTTCCACTTTGTGACCGTTGTTAACCAAAAACCCCTCCACACTCTAACTCAGGGCCTTCCCCATTTGGAAAAACAATGCCGCTGACGTGACGTAGAGTCTCTATTAGAGATCCTATGTCGAAATGTACATCCGACACCTTGAATTTTGAAAATTTTCTCTAATATATATATATATATATATATATATATATATATAAAATAAAGTAAAATAAAATAAAAGATGTATACGCACATAAACACGCACACATGACACAGTCACGGACACGCACACGCCACGAGATAAAGCTGATAGATAAAAACAACAGTAATAAAACAAACCCTGTTCCACTTTGGCAAAAGTCAAATTAACGGTCAGGTCACTCATACTTAGATGAACCACATATTAAAGCAGACTGATATCATCAGACCAGAAAAAGGTCCCAACTGTAAATCACACATATATATACTATAGACACATATACAGATACATGCTCTAACACACACACACACACGCACATACACACACACACACACACAAGCACAAAATACAATTAATGACAGCAGCAGCAGTCAGGAATGACCATTCGTTGAAAGGCATGAACTCACTCGAAAACAAACTCTCCTGCCATTCTGAAGATGAGATTTTGGTCTCGAAATATTAATATATAATAAATAGGTAATACCCAATAACCTCTTTACCTTCCTTTATTTTACTAAACGCATTGTGACAGCATTCAAGACCTAACCATACAAAAAAAAATGTTTCTCATTATGAAGACAAAACTGGTTTAGAATAAAATTTAATGAAATATGATATAACCGCAAACATAAATTTGTATCAGGTAACAGAGATCACATCACTTGAGGACGTTCAACAGATGCAACACCTAAAATGGAGAGCACATGTAATTGAAAGAAGGAATAATAACATAATCAAGATTATGAAGAATCACACTACCTGAAAGGCAAGGAAGGCAACTCCAGTCAATTCTTCTCCTTCTTTTTCTATGTGCCGCGTCCCTTAAGGACCTAGGCGGTCATGGCCCCCTCCACATCTTCCTATCACTTGTCGCTCTTAAAAACCCTTTTCCTGTTATCCCAATCAATCCCCGCTCCATCATCCATCTGCTCAAGTTCATCACGTGTTGCTTTTCCCTTGTCTCTCTTTTCGTCTATTCCTCGAGTGAGCACCAGATTCTCTAAGCCTTCCTTCCTCATTCCGTCCCAAAAACTTCAGGTGTCTTTTCCTTGTGTTAAGTATGTTTCCTTCTCCAAAACCTCGTCATTCATCAAATATTCTTTCCGTGGTATCCTCAGAATTCTAGAAAAACGATAACAGCCAGTGAACTTATTTTCCTGAAAATTTGTTTTAACAGCAAGGCCAAATGTTCCCTTATAAGGAAACTGCTAATACAGTGGAACCTCTACTTACGAAATTAATTCATTCTGGAAGTCGTTTCGTAACGCGAAAATTTCGTAAGTAGAGACGCTTTTTGCCCTAATCGGTTTCCAAGCCTCCGCATCGAACCTCTCAAAATCTCGGAAGGCACCAGAATCTGGCGACAGCTTTCTCCAAGCCGCATTAAGGATACGTCTGATCACCTCCTGCCAAGCCATGTCGATTATCTTGAGGCAAACAACAATATCGAAGCGCTGCTTCCAAAACTCACGAAGTGTAAGCTGGGTGAACAGGTGTTTCGTGTAGATTTTCTTGAAGTTCGAAATGACTTGTTGGTCCATGGGCAGGAGGATAGAGGTGGAGTTAGGTAGGTGGTACAGCACCTTAATAAACGAGAACTCCTCCAGGATATCATTTCGAAGGCCGGGCGAGTGGGCAGGGGCATTATCGAGAATGGAGAGGCACTTGAGGAGGCAATGAGGTGGACTCTGAGAGCTGCAAGTAGCAGTGAGTATTTTGAAAATTTAGCCTTTTGTATTCTGAAATTTCTTTCGTAACAAGAGGCAATATTTTTCCGAAGAGGCGTTTCGTAACCTGAAAATTTAGTATGTATAGGCTTTCGTAAGTAGAGGTCCACTGTATTACTAATACCATAACAGATTACGAAAACAGTTACTACACTCTGATCCTAGCCAGATGGTCAAGAAGTAGAGAAAAGGGTAACTCGAGTAGCACTGGCTGCTCGGTCATTAATGTCAAATGTTTCCTTATAAGGAGACGGCTAATATAATCGTTACCATTAGAGATGAAAAAAACATACTAATTTGATCCAAACCTGATGACCAGGAATGAAGAAATTCATAATTTGAATATCACTTGCTTTTCGGTCAAATAACACCAAATGTTATCTTTTAAGTGATCAGCTAATTTTCTCAATTCCAACAGAGATGAGGAGAACAAATGCTACTACACTTTGATTCCAGTTTGATAGTCGTGAAGTGGCTCATGTAACACATTTTTAAAAAAAATCATTTCACCCCAAACAAGGCAAGAACGCCAAAGATGCGCAGGAGGTTATAGCGAGAGAAAAAGCAAGGTACAGGGGATGTCGAAGAAAGGATAAGAATTTGAGTTTGAGTTTGAGTTTTCTTGAACGGCATATCAACCTCTGTGGGTTATTTAATGCCAAAAAGGTGGGGTTTTAATGTATTTTTAATGTTCGATTATAGTGAGGTTGATTCAGTCAGATTTTAATGAAATGTTTTTGTTTTTATTCTTTATTTTAGAAAACTGAAAATGTCTTCTAGTTTTGTATTCAAAAATGTTTTGCTGAGAATAATTTTTTCCCTTCAAAAATGTGTTTATGTTATAATGTTTTCTTCAAAAATGTATTGTTGGTAATATTTTTCCTTCAAAAATGTATATTTTTGTATAAAAGCCTATTTTTATGTATATATTTCTATAAAACTGTATTTTTATACTTTCATAGTGTTTTGACTCCAGTTTGTGGGGTTAGCTATTTGTCCATAGCTGGGACCCTAACAGGTGCTACCACTCCAAGTCAGGGTAGACCTGGGAACAACAGCAATTAAGAGGTGGTTCCATGCTCCACACAGCCTTCCAATCAGTGGCCTTGCTACCGGATGCAGTTTACCGTCATGCCCAGGACCAGAAGTAAGAGAAGGGGAGAAGGGTGAGAATCAGTTAGATACAAGATGGTAATTGAATTTATATTTAAACTGTTGGAAATTGTTGCTATCAGGGAACGAGCAAGCGGAAAGGCTTTCCAGAGGCGGAAAATGAGAGAAAAGAAACTGTTAGAGTAGAAGTATAGTTACTTTTAAAATGTGGGAGCTTAATGCCAATCTGGCAGCATGCTTAAATACATGTGGTCGGGGAAGCAGGTAAAGAAGTTCGTCAGAGCAGTTGCCATGAAAATGCTTGTAGAAAAGACAGAGGGGAGCCACATCATGTCGATGTAAAATGCCTGAAGATGTGCTGCCAGGTCAGGAATGATTCTATTGCAGATTGGGGGGGATTGTTTCGAGAAACTCAAGAAGAATAGCAGGAGCACCCGACAAGATATGACAGCAGTATTCAAGCCACGGGCGAAATGTAGATTTAAAGATTGGTAAATTAGATTCTATTGAGAAAAACTTTCTGGTCTGACACAGTGACCAAACATTCCTAGTAATAGACGCATCTATAGGTTTGACGTAGTCATTCAATGTGCAGTTGTTTGAGAGAGTGAGGCCAAGGAAATTAATGCCAAAAGTTTCCTTATAAGGAAGCGACTAATATTATTTTTAAAATTACTAATAAGTCTTAGTGCCTTAGAAAATAAAATAATTTTCCCTTTGAATTTATTCTTATTTTGAAAATTAAATATATTACTGTTTATAAAAGCATTTACGTTTCTAACCAAAGCCTATTGACTGTACACATCTAAAGTTACAAGTTCACGGTATTATTAATAATTAGTTTGAAATATAAATATTTAGGAAAGTGATGAATTCACTTCTGTTGTCCTTATTTATGGATTTCGGCTCGATGTCACTCACTTTCTCACCGGTGGGATGTGGCTTTCCTCGGTCTATTCTACAAATATTTTCATGGCTTCGGCTCCGACGAACTTAGGTCACTGGTGCCCCTCCACAAGAATTTACTCGTGCAACCAGATTGGCAGCAAAGTCCCACCCTTTTACAGTTAGATCAACCAAATTCAGGCGACAATTCTACTCCTACTGCTTCTTTTCTCGCACTTCCCGCCTGTGGAACTCCCTTCCATATACTTGCTTTCCTGACGGCTACAACCTCCTGTAATTTAAATGCAATGTCAATACCAATCTCTTATCCACTTGACTCCAGTTCTTTCTACATCACCCTGTATATCTTGTTCTTTTCCGTTCTCTCTACCTTCGCAATTGTCTGAGTTCCCGTCCTTCTCTTGCCCTTTCTCTGACACCCCCACTGTAACTGGTTCGTTTTTGTCTTCACTCTCCATCTGACTAATACTTCAACTCTCTTATGTAAACCCCTGCACATCAGTGGCGCAACTGTCTTCACACCTGTGTTCACATCCTTAACTTGCCTTTTCTTTTTTCACCCGCTGTATTTGATTCGACGTTGTCTTCACTCTCCTCCTGACTAATGCTTTAACTCTCTTATGTATTCCACATCATCCCGTGTATTTTGTTCTTTTTCTTTCTCTATCTATTATATTATTATGTAGTAATTAGTGGGGGATCGGTTTCCTATTGTTATGAAGTAATAAACTGATCCCCCCCACTTTATGACCAATATAAGCCTTAATCATTATTCCAACTATTATATTCAGTCAATCAGTTAAGTGCCATACGTGATACACGCTTGGCCGATCATGTCTCGAAAGAGACATGACTGACTGGGCAGAAGATTATCCCGTAGTAGGTTGCCATTGCTTTCTGTGGAAGACTGGTTGCCGACCAAGGCTATAGAACCCAATCTGTCCTGTTATTTAACATATAACTGGAAGGAAGAGACGGATTAATACCTTTCCCGAGGGTATTTGCGCGTAAGTGAATGCAATGAATTCAACTGGAATTCGAACTCGGCTCCCCGGTTTCTCGTTTCGAGCCGATATCCACTGTACCACAAATGTAGAAAATAAAATGATAAATAAAAAACTGCCGAAAAGTCCTTCATATGAGAGAAAATTTATTTTGAAAAAAAAAAGCATGTGAAACAACAAAACTCACCCAAAATTAGTTGTATTATTTATTCTCTCTCTCTCTCTCTCTCTCTCTCTCTCTCTCTCTCTCTCTCTCGGGGCAAATACGACACAAGGTTTGTTTAATATGAGGGTTGAACAGAGTTTTGCAGAGGTACATTCAGATATTTTCCAATTCCGTTGACCTTTGCTAAAATCTTTAGAATATATATTTTACACTTTTGTTTCATGGGAAGGTGTTATCTTTAAATTAGTTCTACAGGCACCAGCGACGTTTCAAAGAACAAAATGGATAATTGTATGTATTCACCTCTTTTCATCGGGATAAATATCGCACAAGATTGTTTTAATACAGAACTATATATACGTGCGTGTAGGAGGGAGTCAAATAGTCATGTTTTCTCCGGTCAGCATCGCAAAGTTGTAAAAGTAAGCCATGTCTTTTTTTTTTTTTCGTTTTTGCCTAATTTTTGCTTAATTTTAAAACTTTTCATGGCTAATTGAAGAATTGATTTTGATTTTAGCAGAAATTTCTTTGACTAGACTTTAACTAAGTTAAATAGCCCCCCTGCGCATCAGTGGCGTTACCGCCTTGCTTGGGGTGATATGATTAAAATAATAAAAAAAGCAACTTATGGTCCTTTCATTTAGTGCTTATTATGAGTTTAAAATTTTACAGATCATTAAAATCTGCTTTAATGTTTCTGAACTCCCCGATGATACGAAGATTGAAGCGATGACGAATTTAAGGTTTTGGCTGAGATATTTAATATAGAGAACTGTCTGCATTCTAAAAAGAGATACCTCTTAAGACAGTGCTTGATGAGACTAGAAAGCTCTTATATAATGTTATTATTACTACGCAAAACCCAGCGTTGAAGTCAGACAAGTTCTGCACCTAAATATATCGATGGAAAATGCTGAACGATATAAAAAGTTTAGAATAGTCTGTGGGTTGTAATATTCCATCAGAACGACACCAGCAAGAATTGGTTCAGTCGGCTTGGGATAACCTTTTAACACCTTCTGTATTATACAGTTAAGTGCCATACGTGATACACACTTGGGCGATCATGTCTCGAAAGAGACATGACTGACTAGGCAAAAGATTATCCAGCAGGAAGTTGCCATTACTTTCTGTGGTAGACTGGTTGCCAGCCAAGGCTATAGAACCCAATCTGTCCTATTATTTGACTCATAGCTAGAGGGGGAAGAGATGTATTATATTATTAAGTAGTAATGAGTGGGGGATCAGTTTATTACTTTAAAACTATATAAAACTGATCCCCACTTTATGCCCAATAAAAACCATAATCATGTCCTCAGCTATTATATTCAGTCAGTCAGTTTAATGCCATACGCGATACACACTTGGGCGATCATGTCTCGAAAGAGACATGACTGACTGGGCAGAAGATTATCCCGCAGTAGGATGCCATTACTTTCTGCGGTAGACTGGTTGCCAGCCAAGGCTTCAGAACCCAACCTGTCCTGTTATTTAACCCATAATTAGTACGAAGAGACGGATTAATACCTTTCCCAAGTGTAATTGCTCGTAAGTGAATGCAGAGAATTCAACTAGAATTCGAACTCGGCTCTTCGATTTTCGTTCCCAGCCGATACCCACTGCACCACAATGCACATTGCCTACTACTTATTACGCTTTCTATATAATTCCCTTGAACGCACAAAGTTTGTATCACATATGACACTTAACTGGCTGCCAGGATATAATTCCCTTAATAGGGAAGATTTCAAATCTTTCCAAACCTTTAAAAGCCATTCAGTTCGTTTCATCAACCAGAAGATGCCAAGTTAAAAAAAAATAGAATAACGAAACATTCTCAAATGGCAGTGGAACAAGATAGGACATGTATTTTAATAACTATGGAGAATTATCTAAATATTGTCGTTGAAATTCGCCTGCAAATATGAAGCACTGTTTATTGTGAAAAAATTACCAATAATAAATGCTGTTACAGTATTTACATTATTATTATAGTACGCAGCTTTGCTGCTATTTGTACGAGGTTTCGGCCGCTGTAAGCTCTGGAATTCTTCAAGTGCTAAGAATTTAGGACCCAAAACATTCATTACAAACAATGGGGTACAATTCTGCAAATTACTTGTTCACCGCAGCTCTAGCCTGGTGCTGAACTCATATCTCTAAGAGTCAAGGCAGGAACAAATCAACGTCTATATCCACTGAGACATGTGCCCTTAAAGACAATATTCCGAATAATGTAAATACTGTAAATACTACCTAATCTCAGAAATATAGACAAATAGAATGATCTCTTATTAAATGTCATACAAATGGCAACAAAGATGTGGACAATACTCTGAATAATGTTAATACTGTAAATACTAAACTCATGTCAGAAATATAGACAAATAGAATGATCTATTAATAAACTTTGTACAAATGGCAATCTAGTAGTGGACAAAAGTCCGAATCAGAGAAATACTGTACATACTACCTTAACTCAGAAATGTAAACAAATTCAATGCTCTATTATTGAACGTCGTACAAATGGCAACAAAGATGAGGACAATAGTCCGAATAATGTAAATAGTGTAAATATGACCTCATCTCAGAAATATAGACAAATAGAATGATCTATTATTAAACTTCTTACAAATGGCAACAAAGATGAGGACAATAGTCCGAATAATATAAATACTGTAAATACTACCTCATCTCAGAAATATAGACAAATAGAATGATCTATTATTAAACGTCGTACAAATGGCAACAAAAATGAGGACAATAGTCCGAATAATGTAAATAGTGTAAATACTACCTCATCTCAGAAATATAGACAAATAGAATGATCTATTATTAAACGTCGAACAAATGGCAACAAAGATGAGGACAATAGTCCGAATAATGTAAATAGTGTAAATATGACCTCATCTCAGAAATGTAGACAAATAGAATGATCTATTATTAAACGTCGTACAAATGGCAACAAAGATGAAGACAATAGTCCGAATAATGCAAATACTGTAAATATGACCTCATCTCAGAAATATAGACAAATGAAATGATCTATTATTAAACGTCGTACAAATGGCAAGAAATATAAGGATAATGGTCATTCTTGCTCTCTATCCGCCCTGTGTATATATGCAAGTTTAACATGCAGAAAATATTAACTAAATACAATAAAAAGTACTCAACAAAACCAATGCCAAAACTCTTTCCCTCTATCCGCTCTGTGAGTATCATATTCTCTAAGCCATCCTTCCTCATTACGTGTCTCAGTAATTTCAAATGTTTCTTTCTGATGTTTAAGTTTTTTGTTTTCTTTTTCTCCAACACCTCGTTGTTCCTCACATGTTCGGTTCATATTCTCAGCATCCTTCTGTAGAACAACATTTCTGTTGCTTCGAATCTTTCCTTCATCTTTGAGGCGATTGTCTAGCATTCACTCTTCTTCTCGGCACATGTGAATTGCCATCATCAGGAAAAAACGTACGGGTAAACTATGTGCGTTGTGGTACGGTGGATATCGGCTCTAAACGCGAAATTGGGAATGCGAGTTCGAATTCCAGTTGAATTCATTGCATTTACTTACGCGCAAATACTCTTGGGAAAGTAATTGATCCGTCTCTTATCTCCAGTTATGGGTTAAATATCAGGACAGATTGGGTTCTATAGCCTTGGCTGGCAACCAGTCTATTGGGCAGGATAATCTTCTGCCAAGTCAGTCATATCTCTTACGAGACATGATCACCAAAAACGTGTATCGCGTATGGCACTTAACTGACTGACTGAATATAATAGCGGAAAACTTGATTCAGGCTTCTGCTGGGCATAAAGTGGTGGGATCAATTTTATATTGTTTTGAAGAAATAAAGTAATCCCCCATTAATTACTACTTAATAACATAATACATATCTTCCCCACTCTAGCTATGAGTCAAATAACAGGACAGATTGGGTTCTATAGCCTTGCTTGGCAACCAGTCTACCGCAGAAAGCAATGGCAACCTACTGCGGGATGATCTTCCGTCCAGTCAGTCATGTCTCTTTCTAGACATGATCGCCCAAAGCGTTTCTCACGTATGGCACTTAACTGGCTGACTGAACTGTTTGTAACTGAACCTATAAACCATACTAAATGTGATAAGTTAATTTCGTTTAGTAGAACAACACTAAATTGTTGTTGAACGACCGATTTGTTGAATTGGCATGAAATTATAAAATATCAGTAGTTGATGCTAGTTACTTGCCGACCACTGCACCAAAACAGGCTCTTACATAAGCAAGAGACAGATATATTTTCATTTACATGCGATTCATTAATCACCATCAGAAAAAAACTCAATTGCACAAGTCTAGAACAAAGAATAAGGTCCAGCTGGTGGCCTAACTACGCAAGCTCGTTATTTATTGTTGTAAATCCCGTGGGATCTTCCTGTAAACTGGGGTCTATGTTCTACCTATGATCTAATCATGAAAGCCAGGCAGCGGGACTTCCGCCTTCAATCGCATGTGACGTCAAGTTAATTTCCGGTCGACGTTCTTGCTTTCATCTTCCAGTCAATTTTGTCTTTTCTTCTTCTTTTGGTGGAAGCATTCATATTTAGTGAACCACGCCTGTTTGGTCGCGAAAAGAATGGTTCCATAAAGAATACAGTTCCTGCCTTTCAACAAAACCATGTGTCAATACTACAAGAGTTTTGGGACTTGGCGCCAGGCTAAAGGATATTTAACCTCATAAAAACATTCCAAATGGCGTTATTTATATAGAGGATGAGAGAAAGATACAAAATAGGTAAAAGAGAAATATCGTTTCTGCGTGTGTACGAAGCTTCTGTTCAAAAGACATTTCCATATATATATGAATGATGTCACAAAAAAGCTATCTGAAGTTGCATTCTGATGGATCCTTTACGTGGAGAAAATTCAAGTATTTACATTATTCGGACTGCTGTCCTCTTCTTTGTTGCCATTTGTACGACGTTTAATAATAGATCATTGTATTTGTCTATATTTCTGAGATGAGGTAGTATTTACACTATTTACATTATTCGGATTATTGTCCTCATCTTGGTTGCCATTTGTACGACGTTTAATAATAGATCATTCTATTTGTCTATATTTCTGAAATGAGGTAGTATTTACAGTATTTACATTGTTCGGACTATTGTCCTCATCTTTGTTGCCATTTGTACGACGTTTAATAATAGATTATTCTATTTGTCTATATTTTTGAGATGAGTTAGTATGTACAGTATTTACATTATTCGGACTATTGTCCTCATCTTTATTGCCATTTGTACGACGTTTAATAATAGATCATTCTATTTGTCTATATTTCTGAGATGGGGTAGTATTTACACTATTTACATTATTCGGACTATTGTCCTCATTTTTGTTGCCATTTGTACGACGTTTAATAATAGATCATTCTATTTGTCTATATTTCTGAGATGAGGTCATATTTACAGTATTTACATTATTCAGACTATTGTCCTCATCTTTGTTGCCATTTGTACGACGTTTAATAATAGATCATTCTATTTGTCTATATTTCTGAGATGAGGTAGTATTTACAGTATTTACATTATTCGGACTATTGTCCACATCTTTATTGCCATTTGTACGACGTTTAATAATAGATCATTCTATTTGTCTATATTTCTGAGATGAGGTAGTATTTACAGTATTTACATTATTCGGACTATTGTCCTCATCTTTGTCGCTATTTGTACGACGTTTAATAATAGATCATTCTATTTGTCTATATTTTTGAGCTGAGTTAGTATGTACAGTATTTAAATCATTCAGACTATTGTTTTCATCTCTGTTGCCATTTTTAAGGACATTTAATAATAGATCATTTTGTTTGTTTATATTTCTGAGATGAGGTAATATTTACTGTATTTACATTATTTGGACTATTGTCCTCATCTTTCTTGACATTTGTACGACGTTTCAGCTGTATCTTCCGGTCTTCTTCAAGTGCTAGGAATTTCGAACCGAACCCGAAGATGAGGACAATAGTCTGAATAATGTAAATACTGTAAATACTACCTTGTCTCAGAAATATAGACAAATACTATACAAAATTCAAATTAGCTTCAATTTGATCAGTTTGAAGGCAAACTAACTTCCAACATAGATCCTGATTTCTCAATACCGAAGTGACGGAGTGCTTGTCGTAAACAATGTAATCAAAGAAATCGTGACGTATGAGACTGTCGCCATGCAGTGTTGATTTCTCTGTCAACACTGTCACGCAACGGTGGATGCCACGTCGTTTTTGTTCAATCAACGAAGTTTCCATATTATAAACCAAAGCTGATAAAATTTAAAAAAAAAATGTCTGTAGTTGGAAGATGATCTGTGGCCGATGGAGAATAAACGTTGAAGTAGCACTAGACAAGAAAAATAAAATAGGCCTCCAAACAACAGACTATATAAAGAACACATCAAGTCCCCATAAATTTGATGGCAAATACTAGAACTTAGAACGAAAAGAAAAATATACAAAACTATTAATAAACAAGTTATGTAAAAGATAAAACTAATAATAATTTATATAGATATATATATATATATATATATATATATATATATATAAATCAAGATTAACGAAACATGGTTATAAACAACCGACAATTTGAAATTATTTGTTTCAAAATATTTTTTTATCGTTACTCGTATTTAAGTAGATATTCTGTTTATAATCAAATATTATGTAAATATGTTACGGAAATTAACGAAGATTAACGAAACATGGTTATAAACAACCGACAATTTGAAATTATTTGTTTCAAAATATGTTTTTATCGTTACTCATATTTAAGTAGATATTCTGCTTATAATCAAATATTATGTAAATATGTTACGGAAATTAACGAAGATTAACGAAACATGGTTATAAACATCCGACAACTTGAAATGATTTGTTTGAACATTATTTTTTATCGTTACTCGTATTTAAGTAGATATTCTGTTTATAATCAAATATTATGTAAATATGTTACGGAAATTAACGAAGATTAACGAAACATGGTTATAAACAACCGACAATTTGAAATTATTTGTTTCAAAATATTTTTTTATCGTTACTCGTATTTAAGTAGATATTCTGTTTATAATCAAATATTATGTAAATATGTTACGGAAATTAACGAAGATTAACGAAACATGGTTATAAACAACCGACAATTTGAAATTATTTGTTTCAAAATATTTTTTTATCGTTACTCGTATTTAAGTAGATATTCTGTTTATAATCAAATATTATGTAAATATGTTACGGAAATTAACGAAGATTAACGAAACATGGTTATAAACAACCGACAATTTGAAATTATTTGTTTCAAAATATTTTTTTATCGTTACTCGTATTTAAGTAGATATTCTGTTTATAATCAAGCAGTATTATATATTTATATCTACTGCCTGATTATTTCGGTAGACTGGTTGCCAGTTATAACCTTGGCTGGCAACCAGTCTACCGCAGAACGTAATGGCAACCTACTGCGGGATAATCTTCTGCCCAATCAGTTATGTCTTTTTCGTGACATGATCGCTCAAAGTGTGTATCACGTATGGCACTTTTATATATAGCATGTTAGAGAAGCAAAGAAAGTATCATAAGAAAAAAAACAGAAGTACAAATAAAGTAGACCCTGTATCTTCTCTAAAGAAAACTAACACAAAAAAAAAACAGTGATAAATTCATTGCGTCAGTGAATGTATTAGATATTAAGAAGTCTTAAGTCTTAAGATGAAGGCATGCTATTATCTGGCATTATTGGTCCCCTGTTATCAAATTCATTTTTCTTTGTTGACATTTATCAAGGACAAAATCTAAATATCTTTTGGGCTTCTGAATTAAATTTGTTTGTGTTCGTGTTTTGTTTAACGGCATATGAACACCCCTGTGGGTTATTGTTGTAGGACGCATACTCACCTCAACATGGACGCTCAACTGCGCTCCACACAAAATGAGTTGCAGTCTGGGGACTTAGGTGGCTAGATATAAGAGGGGGTGTGGTCGCAGGAATTGTCAAACAGCTATGACTGGGTTCACCTGATTGAGTGATTTTGCCGGCCATAGGGTCACCGATCAGACAGCCATGTATTGAACTCTTTGGGTCAAGTCACTGGAACCAAACAATGCCAATATCCACAGGATACAGGCCGAAGCCTACAACAGCCTAAAGGTCGTAAACATGGGAATAAACATGAGGACAACAGTTTGAATAATGTAAATACTACCTCATCTCAGAAGTACGGATAAATATACATGTGCAAAAGTATGAGGACAAGAACTATTTTATCTTTTGTGAGGCATCAAAATAAAGTTTAAAATCACCCCTGTCCTAACACTTTTGCACACTACCGGTTGTGTGCAAAAGTATTAGGACGGGGGTGATTTTCCTAAAAACCTCACTGAAATTCAAATACAGGGTGAAAAGCCAAGTAAATTGCTAATAAATATTGATTATTCAAAACTAAGTGTAAAAGAAATGTATTAAAAAGAAGTTATATTTAATTTTTCCTATGTTCTATAAAACAAGTTATTTTGAAACTACTCTATTGAACATCTATGGGATATTTGGGATTAAAAAGATTGATAAATCTAATGGTACTTTGCAAGACACATTTTGGGAAGAAATACAATCTGCTTGGCAGGAGATACCATTAGATACATTGAAGAAGCTTGTGATGTCAATGCCTGACAGAATGAAGGCTGTAATCAAAGCAAAAGGCTATTATACTAAATATTAAATTTATTTTGTAACAAGTATTTTTTCTTGTTAAAGTATTTGTTGAGTAAATCAAATCAAATTACTTTAATTAAATTGTTTATTTTCTGTCAATATGCTTCATAAAAGATAAAATAGTTCTTGTCCTAATACTTTTGCACAGTACTATATATATATATATATATAGGTGCGATTATTAAATTGTCGTAATTATTTTATTTCAAAGCAAAAGGCTATTATACTAAATATTAAATTTATTTTGTAACAAGTATTTTTTGTTAAAGCATTTGTTGATTCAATCAAATAAAATCAATTTAATTAAATTGTTCATTTTCTGTCAATATGCCTCATAAAATATAAAATAATTTTTGTCTTCATAATTTTGCACAGTACTATATATATATAGCTATACACGCTAAAAAGTCTGCCTTTTTCTACCGAACGCCTATAGCCCAGAAGTCGAATCGCCGACTGTCGCCAATTCGGTCGGGTTTCAATCCTGGGTTAAAAAGCAATCGGAGTCTTACCGTACTGATGAGCTGTGATACAGCGAAACAGATCTGTCTGCTGATGACTATATATATATATGTATATACATATTATACATATGTTGAATTTATACCGTGTTTTGTTTTGTTTTTTCTCACATGTAATTCTTCTTTGTGCACATAATTCTTGCTGGAGAGAAAAGGAATCTGAATTCGACATATTTTTCGCGTTTTACCGACTGTGATCTTTCTATTTTTAGAGAAACGAAATCTCATACACGTGAGCGCATGAATTACAGCCGGTGCACCCACACCTACACCCTGTAAACATCCGCGGGCCAACATAGTTCTCAAGTCAACTTTTATCTCGAAATTTGCGTTTGTTCATTGACCTCCGACCTTTGATAAATTTGGGAATCGCCCAAGGCACATCTGTTTGCACTCTGAACTCCCTTCTGTATTGTAATGCACACGATGACAGGCTTTATTTAAAAAGAAAATTAAATTTCATTGAACATGCCAAGAATTTTTCTTTGTTCTTTGCAGTCGTAAATCTAACTATAGTCTATATAATATTTTTTTATCCCAAACAGGTAAATGCCATGTTAAATTTAAACTTATTTATAAATGGAACTTGTGTGTGTGTGTGTGTGTCTGTGTGTGTGTCTGTGTGTGTGTGTCCGTTAAAAATTAATTATTCATTGAATTCTTTTTTCTTCAGACCATGATATGCTTAATATATATCTAAACTTATTTATAAATGGAACTTTGTCTGTGTGTGTGTGTGTCCCTGTTGACTATAGACTCCGAAACGGCTGAACCGATTTTATTCAAAATTTACACAGTTGTACTATAAGCGTCTGCGAGTGTTCTTAGCTAGGTTTTGTGTCGAGGTACCCCGACAAATATCGAAAATCGATAATCGAAAAAAGTCGGGTTATATATGAGGTGGTCCGATTTTAATCAAATTTGATACACTCATAGACAAAGACATAAGAAACGATATTCAGAAGTTTCAAGGTTGCAGTTCTATCCTTGGATGACTTATTTGACACCGATATTGGAAATCGATGCCCCGATATTCTACCGGGTCTGATCAAAATCAGTTTTTCAGCTCTTATTTTAGTTTTTGCTTCGGGTTTAGCTCTAAGTACGTATAATTGCAGTTCTTAGTCTCAGCCATGATACCGTTTACTCAGAGGACTTATTTAGCCTTCAAAATTCAGTGTACGACGAAAAAAACTTATTTGATATCGATACCAGGAAATCAAAATTTGGCTTGCATCCATTCATTTTTCTTCCATTCAACGGTTTCGATTTAACTGGAAACAACTATTGCTTTTTAGTCTTTCGTGCCAACGTCCAAAAAGTCTGAACTCCAGGACCAAAGATTAGTTTTAAAGCTTTCATTACCCCCGAGCAACGCCGGACTATACTGCTAGTAATCTATAGGGAAAGATTTTATTCATTGCAAAAACAGATGACGGAATATTACAGCTCTGACCTAAAAGTTGTTTTATTTTTTTTTTGTTTTTTTGTTTTACTTGGGATGTGTTTGACAGAGGATGCTGGGTTGCTATGTGATAAATGTCTTTCTGTATGGAAGTGAATGCTGGACAATCTCATCAAAGACAAAGGAGAGGCTTGAGGCAGCAGAAATGTGGTTTTACAGAAGGATGCTGAGGATACCATGGACGGAGCACGTGTGCTGAAAGACTGTAAAATCTCAATAGAAACAGAGAAAAGAGGGCTGGATTGCTATGTGATATCTGTCCTTCTGTATGGAAGTGAATGCTGGACGATCTCATCAAAGATAAAGGAGAGGCTTGAGGCAGCAGAAATGTGGTTTTACAGAAGGATGCTGAGGATACATTGGACGGTGAACGTGTGCTGAAATACTGGAAAATCTCAATAGAAACAAAGAAAAGAGGGCTGGATTGCTATGTGATACCTGTCCTTCTGTATGGAAGTGAATGCTGGACGATCTCATCAAAGATAAAAGAGAGGCTTGAGGCAGCAGAAATGTGGTTTTACAGAAGGATGCTGAGGATACCATGGACGGAGCACGTGTGCTGAAAGACAGGAAAATCTCATTAGAAACAAAGAAAGAGGGCTGGATTGCTGTGTGATATCTGTCCTTTGGTATAGAAATGAATGCTGGACAATCTCATCAAAGATAAAGGAGTCAATTGAGGCAGCAGAAATGTGGTTTTACAGAAGGATGCTGAGGATACCATGCACAGAGCACGTGTGCAGTGTTGAGATGTTGAAAAGGATGCAAACGAGAAGAAAACTGATAATAAATATCAGGAACAGACCAATTAGGTTCTTGGAACCCGTAATGAAGAAGGAAAGCCTGGAGAACTTGATACTCATAGGTATGATAAATTGATCAAAAGTCAGGGGAAAGTAGCGTGAGACATACTTGTTAGGTTTGAGCCAATGGTTGACGGAGCGGGGAGTGGAAGAGATACCATGAGAAAAATTACTGAGAGCGACAAGAGACAGAGCCAAGTGGAAGTCCAAGATCGTCTACATACTGAAGGGACACGGCACATAAAAAGGAAGTTTGGTAGTTGATCAAATTTTGGGAAGTGTGCCGGGAGAAGATAAATTCACCACCACCTCCATGTAAATTTATTCGGCTGAATTTAATCGTTTTTGTTCATTTTATCACAATGTTTTTGGCTTCCCCCTTTCGCGAGGAGTCTGTTGTATTTTGAAATGTCAAACCTTCTAAAAGGGAGCATATGCTTTCTTTCCGAATCATTTCGCAAGCGATTCACTCTCTCTGCCACCCCTTCCAACCCTTCCTCTTGACCTGGTCGTGCCAAGAGATCGCAAGGTGACTTACCGGATATGACGTATGTAGGAGAGGAAAACGCATGCGCCCTTTAGCAAAACATTGTTCAACATACCAAATTACAAGAATTAGAATCTGAGTGAACGCTGATCGCAACGTTGTGATAAACGAGCGAACAGCGTATCTGATTGTGTGTGCGTCTCTGTGATTGTGTGTAAAAATTCAGGTATAAATAAACAACATTTGTAAAATTATATAAATAATAAAAGAAAACAGATGAGGAAAATATTTTATACCAACGCATTTCGTTCCCTGATAAGATTCCTCAAGTTAACGAATCACGTTGGCATCCAAATGTTTTTCTCCTGTCATATATACATAGATATATACATGCATTTAGGTACCTCCAATATTTCGGCATAAATTTTCAATACCTAAGTTTAAAATGAAATTTTTAATATGAAAAAACATTCTTGAAGATTTCATTTTAGATTTAATTAAAAGCTGAATGAATAAATTTATTATTTCCATTAAGTAAAAAATTCTGGTGCATTTCAGATAGAAATTATATAGATTGGAATGTTACAGTTAATTTTGATTTCTTAAAATTTTCTTCAAAGCGGCCATTTTCTTAATTTTAAGTAATTTGTAAACAAAAAAAATTAATCGATTTTTAAAATATTTCAAAAGATTTCTGACTCTTTATTTTAGTAAAATTAGAAAATTGAAAGTTAAATTAATCTGATTTTAAAGAAATATTACTTACTTAGAGTATAAAAAAGTAGTATACAACCAATTATAAACATTTGGTGGTGTTCATCTGATTGAACGTTGACGGACTGTTGAATGACGAAACGATGATAGCTTCTACGCATGACCATATATACAATTTTCATAAACCTAACGGAAGGGACAAAGCTCTTAAATTACGTAACCTTTGCATAATAATGGCAGTTTTAGTCAACCATACATGAAAATAAGGAACGTATTAAGTAAATAAAAATTATTTTAAAAATAGATGGTACCACTACGTTTAATAAACTTTGCAATTTTGAATTCGTAAATTTCGTTTCCACTTAATTAGTTTCTAACTTTCAGAGAACACCGAAATACAGACTTTTTCACGATTTTAAACTATTATAAATTATTATAATTATAGTGTAAAAACATTGAAAAACTTCTTGTAAAAATTCATTATTCATCAAAAAAATTTATTTTTTCAGACAATAATGTCCTTAATATTATTTATTTACAAAATCAATTAAAAACTTTTTCTAATTAAGTAATGTCATTGTTTTATTGGATTTATTATTTTTCAATTCAGAGCTGATTTTTATTTAGATAGCACTAATTAGAAAAAAAAAGTGGGTGATTTACAATCTCCAAAGACTCCTACTTCTAACAAAAAAAAATTGTCAGAGAACAAAAAGGTTATGTGTGAATTTTGAGAAAATTATTTGTGGGGGTAACACATTAAAAATAAAATTACTAACATTTTCTGAAAAAAACATTTCAAAAATAATTTCATTTACTTGTGAAAAAGTCCTGAAAATTTTACTAAAATCGAACAATTATTTGATTTTTTCAAGAATTTCCAAATAAATGTGTTTTCTACGAAAGAAAACGCGCATAAAATCAATGTTAATAGTTAGTGAATGTGATTAACGTAAACAAAACAAGATTTTAACCAACATTTCGAACCTGTTAGAAAGGATTTAAAAAATTTCAAAAAATTATTAAAAATACTTTCATCTTAATAAGAACATCAACATTTTGACAATAAAACTTTATTTTCGTTAAGTTTATGGCCTTTTTCAATACGCTATGCTGTTTTCCACGGGAATTAGGGGAGGTACCTACACATAGGATGTGCGTTGTGGTGCATTGGGTTGCGGCTCGGAACGAGATATCGAGGAGCCGAGTTCAAATTCCAGCTGAATTCATTGCCTTCAATTACGCGCAAATACCCTTGGGAAAGGTATTAATCCGTCTCTTCCTTCCAGTTATGGGTTAAATAACAGGACAGACTGGGTTCTATAGCCTTGGTCGGCAACCAGTCTACCGCAGAAAGCAATGGCAACCTACTGTGGGATAATCTTCTGCCCAGTCAGTCATGTCTCTTTCGAGACATGATCACTCAAAGCGTGTATCACGTACGGCACTTAACTGACTGACTGAATATAATAGTTGGAATAATGATTAAGGCTTATATTGGTCATAAAGTGGGGGATCAGTTTATTACTTCATAACAATAGGAAACCGATCCCCCACTAATTACTACATAATAATATAATAGATTTCTTTTCCCTTTACTTATGAGTCAAATAACAGGACAGATTGGGTTCTATAGCCTTGGCTGACAACCAGTCTACCGCAGAAAGCAATGGCAACCTACTGCTGGATAATCTTCTGCCCAGTCAGTCATGTCTCTTTCGAGACATGATCGCCCAAGCGTGTATCACGTATGGCACTTAACTGACTGACTGACTGACCTACATATATGTATGTGTGTGTATGTTCTTATGTTTATTTTCTTAATTAATTTTTTATATACGTGCTAATGTTTTTCTTTTATTAAATTAATGGATGTAAAAATTTTCCAAAAGTTTATTAATGTCGAAAGATTTTGGCTAAAAAATTATTAGACATTTCAAGGATATTTTATTAAAATGCAATAATAATGTTGCATAAGTTATGCCTGGTTTCGTCATCGTAGGTCACAATTTAAACAACCTAAGATACGCAGATGATACAGTGCTGATAGCAGACACAGAAAGAGAACTACAAGACCTCCTACAGAAGGTAGCTGAAGAGAGTGAAAAAAAAGAACTACAAATAAACTGCAAAAAAAAACGAATGCATGTTCATCAGCAAAAAGAGCAGCCCAAAGTGCCAAATACAGGTCGGGGATACTAACATTAGGCAGATACAAAAATTTAAATAACTGGGAAGTGTTCTAACAAAAGACGAAAAGTGTGACACAGAGATCAGAAGGCGAATTGGCATGGCGAAAGAAGCATTCCAGAAGTTGAGTAAAGTATTAAGAAACAGGAAAATTTCGCTAGAAACAAGTAAGAGAGTACATTATTTTTTTAATCGTGTCACCCCAAGCAAGGCATTCCACTGCCACTATAGCGCAGGGGGTTACGTAGAGGGATTGGGTATGGGAAATGTCAGAAGGAGGGTGATAGACGAGTCAGGATGTACATAGGGAGAGAGTTGGAGACAGTGGGTGTGAGTTAGTGTGTTAGGAGGTGTCTATTGACCTTACATTTAAACTCCTGGAGGTTGTAGCCGTCGGGGAAGCAAGCATGCGGTAGGGAATTCCACAGGCGGGAAGTGCGAGGAAAGAAGCTGTTGGAGTAGAAATTGCGGTTACATTTCATCGGTTTCACTGTAAAAGGGTGGGATCTAGTTGCCAATCTAGTATTCCGTGCAAATTCACATCTAGGGGGCACCAGTGATTTAAGTTCGTCAGAGCAGAAGCCATGAAAGTATTTATAGAAGAGGAACAGGGAAGCCACGTCACGCCGGTGAGAGGATACTGCAGGCGGTCAGCCAAGTCGGTATTTCTATGTGATGTCCGTTCTTCAATATGACAGTGAATGTGGGACAACATAATCATAGATGACGGAAGAACTTGAAGCAATTGAAATGTGGTTCTACCGAAGAATATTGTGGATTTCAGGGATTTAGCATGTGATCAATAATGAGGTTGTGAAAAGGATGGAAACAAAAAGGAAATTAATATTGAGTATCAGGAAGAGACAGCTTAAGTTCCAGGGAGATGCAATTAGGAAAGAGGGCTTGAAGAACATGATGCTAACAGGCCAAACAGAGAGAAAAAGAGACAGGGGAAAGCAACGGATAACATATTTGAAGGACCTAATTTTTTGCATAAATTTCCAAATTAATGTGTCTCTCACAGACAAAATTGCGTTTGCGTAATATTACGTTTGGGCGTAATAAATTCTAGCGTCAATATATAGCTCGCACTGACTAAATCCTAACAATATTATGAGATGCCTCAAATCTAAATTCGAACAACAATATGAGTTTAGATGCCCCAAATCTAAATTCGGACAACAATATGAGTTTAGATGCCCCAAATCTAAATTCGGACAACAATATGAGTTTAGATGCCCCAAATCTAAATCCGAATGACATTACGTGTTTAGATACCACAAATCTAATCTGAACATTTTTATGAGTTTAGCTCTCCCTCCTATATTAGTAAGAGTTAACAGAAAGTTAACTCGATAACTTCTTTGGAAGTTCTTAGGAGTTCTAGGGAGTTGTTGAGAGTTCTATTGGAGTTCAGTAGAATTATTAGTTAGTTCCAGTTTGGACATAGTTGGGGTAAGGTAGTTGATATTAGTCGGCAGTTAGCCGAATACTAAGGAGTCAGCTTACAGTGGAAGATTACCAAATTCCTAACATTTTGGGTGCGTTAAGTCGATTAGCAACCGACATAGCACGATTATAACCTTCAGTGCGAAAACTACTCCACAGCACCAAGATATTATCCACGGCAACGAGCCTTCGTTATCAATACCATTTTTATGCCCACACGTCCACACTAACTTGTGTGTGTATATATATATATATATATATATATATATATATGTGTGTGTGTGTGTGTGTGTGTCTGTGTGTGTCTGTGTGTGCGCGCACGCGCGTGTGTGAAGCCGTGAAGGGTTTGTTTAAAGTGTAGATTTATTATTATTATTATTGTTAATATTACTTAACTTTTGTGTAATAGATTAAGTGTCCATAATGGCATTTTGAGTTATATTTCAATAATCTTCAGGTGCTTAACACCTCATATTGGCTGATATGATATGTTAACCACCCGAAGATTACTGAAATGCATGAAACTCAAAGTTTGAGTAAAACATAGAATAATTAATATTATATATATATATATATATATATATATATATATATATATAATTCGGTCGGGTTTCAATCCTGGGTAAAAAGCAATCGGTTGTCTAACCGTATGGATGATCTGCGATACAGCGAAAAAGATCTGTTTGCGGATGACTATATATATATATATATATATATATATATATATATATATATATTATCCTCACGAAAGAAATTAGTATAGACAAAAAAGTGCGAGAGACGTGAATATTTTGTGTAGATTTACTGCTATTATTATTATTATTATTATTATTATTATTATTATTATTATTATTATTATTACTTGCTTTTTGTATAATATATTAAGTGTCCATAATTGTATTTGTATCGCTACACATGTTTCGAGTCTAAAGTTGATTCTTTTCAGCAGAATAAATTTGTGCCTTTACATATCGAGATCCATTTGTCTTTCTGACTGCCGAAAAAACTGTGTATATATAGATAAGTGATCGGTTAGCAGGCCAAAATGTTCATATGCGTGCGTGTTTGTTAGTTTTTCATACTCGCTCGTTAAATCTCTTCCGTTTTGGGAATCATTCACCTTTCGTTGACCAGAAAGACTTTTAACACTGACTTGTTAAATTTGTTTCCTTCTGTTATTATGCTGCAGACACCACATCTTTTTTGTTGCATTTTGTGACTCTCCCTATATTTTGTGACTCTCCCTATATTTTGTGACTCTCCCTATATTTTGTGTTACTCTAATGTTGATGAGGTATGTTTTTTTTTTAAATTTTGGAGGTTGGCGTTTGTTTTTAATTATTTTAGCTGTCTTTAAGATTTCCTTTATTTCATCATTTTTGTTGAGTAATTCTACGTGTGTTTTGATCTTTGGAAATAATTCTGGGTTGTTTTTGTTGTGTGTGGAAACGTATGTTTTCTTCTTTTTCATGTTTTTTTTTATTCCAGGGAGATTCCAATGGTATTTCATTTGCCAGTTGGAAACCCTTGTTTATTAGTGAAGTGGGGTATCCTCTTATTTGTAGTGTTTTCCGTAGTTTCTCTAGGCGTATTTTACGAAGGGTTTCGTCAGCTACTATTATGCAAATTCGTTATACTAGGTAGAAGGGGATGGATTTCAGACAAATTTTAGGATGGTGACTCTTGAAATGGAGGTATTATTGAGTGTCGGTGGTTTTATAGTAAGTGTCGGTGATGATTTAATTGTTTTTGTTTTGTCAGAATAAATCTAGGAATTGCAATTCATTATATCTATATTCTAGTAAGAACATAATTTTGGGGTGCAAGTTTTAGAGAAGATTGTATAGTTTATTTATGTCTCCCCATGTTGATTTCCAAAAGATACAACAATCATTTAGATATCTTTTCCATGATTTAGCGAATTCTGTTTTCACGGAAATGATATCTAGATGATTGTTTTATCTTTTGGAGATCAACATGCAAGAAGGAATATTTATTAAAAAAAATATAAGCCTTCTCTCAATAAAAAAAACATGAACAATTAAGACGCACACAAACACTCTAAATTCAAATTCGCTAAAAAATTTCGCGAGCCATTGCTAAAAATAGTACTTCTGTATTCCAAACACAACAAAGATGTAGATCAAAATTTTACAACGCTAACGACACCTTGAAATTTTTCAGAAAGCCAAAATTAGGGATAGAAAAATACATATTATCACCCCACAAAGTCAGGGATCAGTTTATGTATTGATTATAATATAGAATGGATCACCCCACTTTATATTATCTATATCTATATATCTTTCCCTTCCCCCTTCCACCCTAATCCAATCGAGACATTCTACATTGTTATATATATCTATAAAAGTGACGAGTATTTGCTATGTAAATTCATATGTTTTTTATTTTTATTGTTCCTTGAACTACCCGCGTGAAACCGGGCTAAACTGCTAATATATATATATATATATATAGTCCCACCACGCACGGGTCTATATATATATATATATATATATATATATATATATATATATATATATATTCTGTCTTTGTTTGCTCTACTTTCGTATTGAGCGCTTTAGTGTTAGGGTTTTCGTCTTGGGTTTTTTTCTTTCTTACGAGTGCTTGACTTTTTGTTCATGTATTTCGTTTGTTTCTTTTTTTTCTTCCCCTTCTTTTCCCTCCGAGTTCGTTCTCGGTGGGTTGTACAAGACGATTTAAATTATAGCTTAACTAATACTAGTTTTGGCAGAGTTAGTTCTGTTACTATTGGTATTGTTATTACTATTGTTAATATTACTATTATATATATAGATATATACAAACATGTATGTATGTATAAACAGCCAGGTCAATATTTTAAGGAGACATAAGTTAGAAGCATAAAGCAATGGTTTTAATGGGTTAGGAAAAAAATAAAAGTGAAATCATTTGTAAATTATTAAATAGATCAAGGAAAAAGAATTTATGTAAAATTGAAACAATTTGGAAATATTTATTTAATACAGATAACAGAGAAATAAACACGACTGTCTGTTTTGTGTAAGCTTCTAGCAAAGCTGGGTTCCTCGTTACATTTGGGTTATTTTAATGAAGTGAATCTGAGAAAGTATAATTACTTATAAAGTTATTACCAATAACAATAAAAAGGTAGTAAAAATATACAGTAGTGTTCAAAAGTATTAGGACAAGAACTATTTTATCTTTTATGAGGCATATTGACAGAAAATAAACAATTTAATTAAAGTACTTTTATTTGATTTACTCAACAAATGCTTTAACAAGAAAAAATACTTGTTATAAAATAAAATTATGATTTAGTATAATAGCCTTTTTTCTTTGATCACAGCCTTCATTCTGCCAAGCATTGACATCACAAGGTTCATCAATGTATCTAATGGTATCTTCTGCCAAGAAGCTTTTATTTGTTCCCAAAGTGTGTCTTGCGAAGTAACATGAGATTTATCAATTTCTTTTATCCAAAATATCCCATAGTTGTTCAATAGGATTGAGATCAGGGCTTTGTTGGGGCCAATTCAAATCCCGAAGCCTTATTTCCTCTTCTTTTTTAGTTAAATAATTCTTACAAAGGTTTTGGCTTTTCACCCTATATTTGAATTTCAGTAAGGTTTTTAGGAAAATCACCCTTGTCCTAATACTTTTGCACACTACTGGTAGTGTGCAAAAGTGTTAGGATAGAGGTAATTTTTAACTTTATTTTGGTACCTCATAAAAGATAAAGTAGTTCTTTCCCTAATACTTTTGCACAGTACTGTATTTTTTATTAGGAAATTTGAAAATGAACTAAATATTTGAAATTTGGGGCTGTACCTGATAGATAGGTACCGGACAAGTAACAATATTATCCAGAAACGAGATATATCTAGATTATTAGTGGAAGTCTAGCAACTATAGCTCTGGTGAAGGTACTCAATCTTAAATAATTCTGTTAATGAATTACTTGTCAACATTCAAGCAGAGTAATATCAGTTTTATGGTCGTTTTATTTACTCATTTGCACAACAAACTTGTTTCGTTGTTGATATTTTAATTGTTACCAAATTATTATCAATAAAATACTGCGGGTGTTTACTATTTTTTTTTTTTTCACAGGACTTTTTTTTCCATTTATTCCAAAAGAAAATAAATAACCAAATTTATCTCTGGTTAAAAAGAAAAACAAATAGAAAGAAAGAAAAATGGAACGAAAATAAAAATACTAACAACAAATTTTGTTTTTACTATTCTCAGGTGAATATTATTATCGGCTGCTTCTATCAATAATTGCGTCGCGTTTTTTTCTTTTTTACTTTTCGTCTATTTTTTTTTTTTTTCCGTTTCGTCTGTTACTTTCATTTTCTTTGTTTTATTTTATTCTGTTTTATTTATACTTCGTTTTTGTTTTGGTTATATATATATATATATATATATATATATATATATATATATATATATATATATATTTCTTCGTTCTTTTATATTTCTTTGTTTTTTCAGCGATGTTTTTATGACTTAATCTTCTTTTTCCAGATTTAGATTATCACACTTAATATTTTTCTTTAGAATATCTACATAGATTTCTTAACTCTCTTTTAGCCGAGTTTTTCTTCATATTTTTCTTTCTACCCTCCTACACAAAGATCCGAAGGCGAATTGGCATGGCGAAGGACGCATTCCAGAAGCTGAGTAGAGTATTAAGAGACAGAAAGATTTCGCTAGAAACAAAGAAGAGAGTACTGGATTGCTATGTGATGTCAGTTCTTCAATATGGCAGTGAATCCTGGACAATATCATCAAAGATGAAGGAAAAACTGGAAGCAACTGAAATGGGCTACTACAGAAGGATGCTGCGGATATCATGGACCGAGCATTTGAGCAATGATGATATTTTGGAAAGAATAGAAAAAAAAAGTAAATTAATTCTGAGCATCAGGAAAAGACAGCTAAAGTTCCTGAAAAAAAAAACAATGAGGAAGAAGAATACTAACAGACCAGATAGAGGGGAAAAGAAACAGGGGAAAGCAATGGATAACATATTTGAAGGGCCTGATCAGGTGGATGACAGAACGGGGGTTGCGTGTTGTAACAGGAGAAGGTGTGCTAAGAGCCACTAGGGACTGGGAGACGTGGAAAGCCATGATTGCCTACATACTGAAAGGACAGCGCACATAGAAGAAGATATATGCAAATTGTTTATAAGAAAGTATACTGTGGATATAAAGTGGGGGATCAAATATATATTATAATCAACATATATACTCATCCCTCATTTTGTGGCCATGTTAGTTTCTGCACATTTATATTCTAGATTTATGGGCTTGAGCTAGTGGATGACGGAACGAGGGTTGCGTGTTGTAACAGGAGAAGGCGTGCTAAGAGCCACCAGTGATAGGGAGATGTGGAAAGCCATGATCGCCTATGTCCTGAAGGGACAGGGCACATAGAAGAGAAATAACTTTTTCACTCGTTCCTTTTATCAGTCTTTTCAATTTTTGTTTTTATTTCGTTAGATTCTCTTTCCCATTTTTCGTTTTCATTTTTCACTCCTGTAATCTAAGACGGAAAGTGCGACACAGAGATCCAAAGGTGAATTGGCATGGTGAAAGACGCCTTCCAGAAGCTGAGTAAAGTATTAAGACACAGGAATCTTTCACTAGAAACAAACAAAAGACTTCTAGATTGCTATGTGTTGTCAGTTCTTCAATATGGCAGTGAATGTTGGACAATATCATCAAAGATGAAGGAAAAACTTGAAGCAACTGAAATGTGGTTCTACAGAAGGATGCTGCGAATATCATGGATCGAGCATGTGAGCAATGATGAGGTCTTGGAAAGGGTGGAAACGAAAAGGTAATTAATACTGAGCATCAGGAAGAGACAAATGAAGTTCCTGGGACATGCAATTAGGAAGGAGGGCTTGGAGAATCTGATACTAATAGGCCAGATAGAGGGGAATAGAGACAGGGGAAAGCAGTAGATAACGTATTTAAAGGGCCTGAGCAGGTGGATGACAGAACGAGATCTGACAGACGTTACAGGAGAAAGCGTGCTAAGAGTCACCAGGGATAGGGAGACGTGGAAGGCCATGATCGCCTAAGCTCTGAAGGGACAAGCTCAGTCAGTTAAGTGCCATACGTGATACACGCTTGGGCGATCATGTCTCCAAAGACTGACTGGGCAGAAGATTATCCCGCAGTAGGTTGCCATTGCTTTCTGCGGTAGACTGGTTGCCGACCAAGGCTATAAAACCCAATCTGTCCTGTTATTTGACTCATAAGTAAAGGGAAAAGAAATATATTATATTATTATGTAGTAATTAGTGGGGGATCGGTTTCCTATTGTTATGAAGTAATAAACTGATCCCCCACTTTATGACCAATATAAGCCTTAATCATTATTCCAACTATTATATTCAGTTAGTCAGTTAAGTGCCATATGTGATACACGCTTGGGCGATCATGTCTCCAAAGAGACATGACTGACTGGGCAGAAGATTATCCCGCAGTAGGTTGTCATTGCTTTCTGCGGTAGACTGGTTGCCGACCAAGGCTATAGAACCCAATCTGTCCTGTTATTTAACCCATAACTGGAAGGAAGAGACGGATTAATACCTTTCCCAAGGGTATTTGCGCGTAAGTGAATGCAATGTATTCGGCTGGAATTCGAACTCGGCCCACCGATTTCTCGTTCCGAGCCGATATCCAATGCTCCACAAGGGATAAGGTACATAAAAGAAAAAAAATGTTTCCTCTTCCTATCTGCCTACTTTTTAGACATTTCCCACTTTCTCTCGTATTCTATTTTTTTCTCTCTGTCTTTAAACATAATTTCTACTTCTTTTCTTGTTCCTTTTTCCAATTTTTTACATTCTCTTATTTTTCATTTTCGCTCCTGTTTTTGTTTGCATTTTATTTTCGGTTTATCTAAAGTTTCCTTCTCCAACTGTTCCTGGTTTCCTTTTTCTTCATCACGGACTTTGCTTTCTTTTTTAACTCTTTAAGCTCTCATTCTTTCCATTTCTTTCATTACCTTAACGTTTTCACCTGCCCATTTTTAAACAATATTTCTCTTTCTTATGCTTTCTCTCTTTCTCTCTCTCTCTACTTTTCGTTCTCGATTTCTCCTTTTTCTTCTCCTCATTTCGTCTCCCAAATGTTTATTTTTGTACCTTATTTACACTTCCTCCATTATTATTATTATTATTATTATTATTATTATTATTATTATTATATTGCCATTTTTCATCATATTTCGATTTCTGCTATGGTCGCACTACCTACCAAGTCTACGAGAAGACCTAAGGCAGGTCGTGGTGTGTTGTTATGGCTCTGTTTCATTATTTTTCTATCTCCCTTAACATCCCCAGCGTTATATAGACAAAGTTCTCCTTAGTGTGTGGGCTGTACTTAATAAGACAATCTTTTCTATATCTCTTAAACTGGGGTTTCCAGGGATTCTTTCAGTGTGTTGTTTTGTTCCATTTTTTATCATTCCAAGTGCACCTACTATCACTGGCACAACTCTTGTTTGAATGTGTTGTTTTGTTCCATTTTTATCATTCCAAGTGCACCTATTATCACTGGCACAACTCTTGTTTTCAAATTACACATTTTTTTATTTCAATTTCCAGGTCTTTATATTTTGAAAGTTTATCGAATTCCTTAGTTGCTATGTTACAATCCGCTAGACAAGCCATATCAATTAATAGGTAAGTTTTTTCTTTCTGGTTTTTAACAATAATGTCCGCCTATTTGCTTCAATTTTTCTGTCTGTGTAGATGGTGTAATCCCATAGAATGGTGACATCTTCTGTTTCTGTAATCGGTGCTGGGTGATGTTCATACGAGTTTTTGTTTACATATTTTCCATAGTGTTTGCACATTGTCAAATGTAAATATTGTCCCACTCTATCGTGACGATTTTTATATTCATTTGGGGCAGTACAGAACATCCTGAGATTAGATGGTTTATTGTTTCTTGGTATTTATCGCAGAACCTGCATTTTAAATCCACATTATTATGTATAATATTTGCCTGAAAGTTCCTAATGAAAAGACTTTGGTCTTGCGCTGCAAGAATAAAGCCTTCATTCGCAGACTTTAATCCAGATACACGTAACCATCGATGAGTATTAACTTTATCAACATTAGATTTATTAGCACGTTCTGGATGTTGTCCATGCAAATGTTTGTCTTGCCAGCGTTGTTTCATCTGTTCAAGATCTTTATACTTGGCTTTCTTCTTCATATTTTTTGCGGCAATATTTGGTTCTTGGTTTCTGTTTTGCTTTTCTACAGAATCTACTAACTGTAAATCTTTTTGTATTTACTGCCTTCTTTCATTATTGAATATTTTTCTTTCTGTTTTCATGTTGTTTAAATAATTGTATCATCCAGTCCTTTCTTGTTTCTATGTATGTTAGTAAGCTAATAGTTGTTGTCTTGTCTGACATTTGTAGCTGAATAAGACCTCTTCCACCTTCTTCACGGGGTATGTATAGACGGTCTACATCAGCCTTTGGATGATGCATCTTATGCCTAGAAAGAAACTTTCTTGTCTTAGAATCCATTCGTCTGATTTCGTTTAGAGTCCAGTTCAAGATGTTGAAACTATATTGGACAACTGGAATGCAAGGCTATTAATTGTCATAATTCTTATAATTCATTATATTATTATTCTTATAATATTATTATATTATATTCTTATATTATATTATTATTATAATATATTATATTATATTATTATATTATATTATATTATTATTATTATAATATTATTATATTATATTCTTATATTATATTATTATTATAATATATTATATTATATTATTATATTATATTATATTATTATTATTATAATATTATTATATTATATTCTATTATATTATTATTATTATTATAATATATTATATTATTATATTATATTATATTATTATTATTATAATATTATTGTATTATATTCTTATATTATATTATTATTATAATATATTATATTATATTATTATATTATATTATATTATTATTATTATAATATTATTATATTATATTCTTATATTATATTATTATTATAATATATTATATTATATTATTATATTATATTATATTATTATTATTATATTATTGTATTATATTCTTATATTATATTATTATTATAATATATTATATTATTATATTATATTATATTATTATTATTATAATATTATTGTATTATATTCTTATATTATATTATTATTATAATATATCATATTATATTATTATATTATATTATATTATTATTATTATAATATTATTATATTATATTCTTATTATTATTATTATTATTATTAATATATTATATTATTATTATAATAATTATTATTTTATTATTATTATTATAATATTATTATATTATATTATAATATTATATTATATTATTATTTTATTATATTATTATTATTATTATTATTATTATTATTATTATAATATATTGTATTATATTATTATTATAATATATTATATGATATTATTATATTATATTGTATTATTATTCTTATAATATTATTATATTATATTCTTATATTATATTATTTTTATAATATATTATATTATATTATTATTATAATATATTATATGATATTATTATATTATATTGTATTATTATTCTTATAATATTATTATATTATATTATTATATTATATTATTATTATAATATATTATATTATATTATTATTATAATATATTATATTATGTTATTATTATAATATATTATATTATATTATAATATTATATTATTATATTATTATTCTTATAATATTATTATATTATATTATTATATTATATTATTATTATAATATATTATATTATATTATTATTATAATATATTATATTATGTTATTATTATAATATATTATATTATATTATATTATAATATTATATTATTATATTATTTTTCTTATAATATTATTATATTATATTATTATATTCATTATTATTATCACTTTTATTTTAGTATTCATTCTTGTTCTTCATTCATTTGCGCATTTTAACTTTATTTATTTATTTGGAAAATATATTAATAAAACGCTCTTTCTTTGCTTACTTTCTTTTCATTGTTTTTTTCCTTCTACAATTTATAAATCTTTTACCCCCCACCCTGTCTTTCTCTTTCTCCTTCCTTCATCCCAATTGTCCTTCTTACGATCTCCCAAATAGATATTTCACCCTCCTTTATCAATCTCTTTCTTTCACCCAACAGTTTTTCTTTCACCCAACGATCAATCACATCCTTATTACCCCGTCATTTGTTCTAATCAAGACCGATCAGTCGAGGAGAAAGTTTTCAGGAATACTTTTGATATCTCTTATATCGCTTTTGACATCCCCGTTTTACAAATGATGTTCAATTCAAAACAACAGATTCAAATCCTATCCTTGTGTTTTTACATTTGTTTTGACATTTTTATCGGACGTTTTTCAGATTCTCATTTTTCTGTAGATTCTTTCTTGCGACAAATTCAAAACGAATGTATTTTCAGAAATCAAGCCATAAAGCTTTCTTCAATGATGACGTCGACCTTTTGTTTAGAATTCGTACTTTTCTCATCTTAAGCCACTCAAGAAGAAAAGAAATAGGAAAGGACACTCGTTCGTCTGTGCAGGTAAAAGGCACCAGATTTAGAAATGATTCGAATCATTTCACCAGATTTAGAAATGATTCGATAATGATCCAAAGCTCAAAGCCTTTTTTTTTAAATTACCTTATTGTGATCCACAAAGTATATCTACAGGCAACTTTAAGATTTGTACACGTCTATGAAATAGAATGATCAGATTTAAAACAAAAGTTATTTGATAGAAATGAACAGAATAACATAAATAGATAGATATGAACAGAAATACACACATATATATATTCAGTAATGAATTAGAACACTCTCAGCTATTGAGCGTGTATAATGATAATATACACGCTTAAAAGTCTGCCTCCTTCTACCGAGCGCTCATAGTTCAGAGGTAGAATCACCGACTGACGCCAATTCGGTCGGCTTTCAATCCTAGGTAAAAAGCAATCGGATATTTAACTGTACTGATGAGCTGTAATACAGCAAAACAGATCTGTCTGCGGATGACTATTTACGCTCTCACACCCTGATTGAGCACTCTGGAAAAATGGTAGACTTTGAAAAACAGTAGCTACTCTAATATCTACTCACCGCTCATTCAGTAATGAATTAGAGCACTCTGGCTATTGGGCGTGTATAACGATAATATACACGCTAAAAAGTCTGCCTCCTTCTACCGAGCGCCCATAGCTCAGAGGTAGAATCTCTGACTGACGCCAATTCGGTCGTGTTTCAATCCTGGCTAAAAAGCAATCGGATGTCTAACCATACTGATGAAACAGATCTGTCTGCTGATGACTATATATATATATATATCTGTAAATTCAGATCATATTTAAGGGGGATAGCTATTTCAACATGTCAGTTTGATACATGCATTGTCAACCCCGTTCAATCAAAGAATGGAAAAAATTCTTATACCGGAAGCAAGTGCTATCAAATGAAGGGGTGGAGAATGTTCGTTACCATATGGTCAAGCTGAGGGGAATCGTAGTGATAAATTACATTTTGGTAGTGGAAGGCATGTGGTAGGAGGGAAAAGGTTACGGATTCACCAAATTTAAAAATTTACTTTATTTAAAAGGCAAATTCTTTTATGAATAACTGGAAGAATGAGATAATTATTGCAATTTAAATTTATTCCTGTGACAACACATACTCATGATTTCTGTACTTTTTACTCAGAAGTACATTCTGATATTGAAATTTCAAAATCTTATATTTTTCTGTTAAACATATATATATATATATATATATATATTTCTGTTCATATATATATATATATATATATATAGTGTAATGGTTGTTACGATGTTTTTAAATTCATAGTAACACTACACAAAAATTTTTCATGTTTCGAAGCCAGCCCATTATGTCTTTGGCTTCTTCCTCAGGTGATTTTTTAGAAATGAGAATTATCTAGTTGAAAAGACCATTTATTTGTGTTGGATTTGTTATTTTTGGGTGTTAGAGAGGTTGGTCTGTATTTTGAGTTCTGTTGACCTTTTTAGTTCAGGATAGATTAATCTATTAATCTTGAGAGGGCTGATGCTGCTGGCGCCTAGCGTGTTGTTGTTTGGCTTAGGGGTTGGTAGGTGTTGTTTTGTTTTGGGGTTGGTTTTTGGCAGAGTTCAGGATAGATTAATCTATTAATCTTGAGAGGGCTGATGCTGCTGGCGCCTAGCGTGTTGTTGTTTGGCTTAGGGGTTGGTAGGTGTTGTTTTGTTTTGGGGTTGGTTTTTGGCAGAGTTCAGGATAGATTAATCTATTAATCTTGAGAGGGCTGATGCTGCTGGCGCCTAGCGTGTTGTTATTTGATTTAGGGGTTGGTAGGTGTTGTTTTGTTTTGGGGTTGGTTTCTCTTTAATTTGATGTATGTTATTTTGTATTGGGGTGTGTACTTTTTTTGTTTCTTTATTTTCTTGTTTTTTATCAAATATATTTTTTATAAAATATATCTTACATAAAAAATATTTTATAATATTCCATAATATTTAAACTATTTTATAATATTATAAAATATAATATTTTATAATATTTAAGGAATATATTCCTTTTATAAAATCTATCCTTTATGCAACATATTTTATAAGTATAATTTTTTTATTTTTTTATTTATCTACTATTCTGTTGCAAATGCATTATTTTTTGTTGGCATTTTATAGGGTTTGTTTTCTTTTTCTGTTTATTTATAGGGTTGGTTGTGTGTATTTTTTGTGTTTTTTTTGGGGGGGTCTGGTTATGGGTTTTTTTGTTTACTGAAATTTTAGCGAGAAATATTTGCGATGTTTGCATATTACTGCTAATTCGTCTCTACAGTTTAATAAATCGTTGCTGTTAGGGTACTGGAGAATGTGTAGTTTTTCACTTAGACATAAAGGGCAGATGTCATTAAGTGAGTTGCAAGTTCTAGTTTTTTCTAGGATTTTACATTTTACTTTGGGTTTCTGTTTTGAATCCTTTAGCTTCCAAAAGTATATATATATATATATATATATATATATATATATATATATATATATAGTATTGTAAGAAAGTTATGAAAGTTATGGAACACTTAGGTTTTTAACCCACTGTTCATGCATTTACTTTTATAAAGAGTGCTCGATACAACGTAGAGCTTTATATTGTAATGGTTGTTACAATGGTTTATAAAAGCATAGTATCACTACACAAAAATTTTCGCATTTCGAAGCTACGTTTGCTCCTCATCTGGTTATAAATTGAAATGAAAAATAAATGGTGAAAATGGTTTATTTTTGGTAATATGATATGTAAGTGAATGTGGTGCGAGTTTAGTACGATTTAGCCGGCAATATGTAGCCATAGTGATACAGTCTTGGTTTAGGAGGTGGGTGCGGAGTAGTAGCTTAGTTTTGGACAGGTCACATTTAAGTTTTGTCTGGGTAATTATATTGAGATGTAAGGTTTTTTTAAAGAAAGGGTAGATAGTTTTTATTTTACTACTATCTATGAGTGGATGGAATAAAGTTGCTATTAATGTTGTGTGAGTTTATTTTCTTTTATTTATACGATGTTCGTTTTTTTTTATTTTGAGGATTAAACATGGGTATTAATACTCACTATATATATATATATATATAGCTCTCTCCCCAACCCCGTATATCCTTCCCTTTCTCTCCACCTATGTATCTGTTATCGCACCTGTATTCTCAGCTTTCTATTGTTCCTTTCTAACTAGTTTGTAATTAATCTTTTTACAGTTATGTAGCCCCCAGCTCATCAGTGGCATTTCTGCCTTGCTCGGGGTGAAATGATTAATATATATATATATATATATATATATATATATATATATATATATATATATATATATGTAAATTAAAAAAGGATTAATTCAATGATGTTGGATGATCATTTCAGTTTCTGAAAGGATTTTTCTGTTGCTGAGGTGATGTGATATCCCCCGTGATGATTTTCATATCGAAATGATCATCCAACATCATTGAATTAATCCTTTTTTAATTTATATTTGCTGTGTAATATTTTATTACATGGATCTCTCTTCCTGTATCATTTTTTAATATTAAAATAAAATTTTTAATATTAATTAGGATCGGGTTTTTCGGAATTTACCTTCCTGCTTTTTTCCCTTGGAGTGAAGGATCTGAATTAATATATATATATAGTGAGAGAGAGCAAAAGAAAGAGAGAGGGAAAATGTCAGATAGACAGACAGACAAACAGACAAATTGACATAACAATTGTATATTTTATGGAGATGCTAAATAAGTTATCTTTGCCATATGCAATAGATGTTGCTGAATGTTTCGAAGAATCTTGACTATAAATGTGACCCTGACATATATTCTTTATACGAACAATTAATTTCCGCATTCTATGTATTTGGTATTTATATTGCTAATAATACAGTGAATGTCATAGAGAATGGTTTTTATTGACATTATCCTGACATTTCTGAAACGCTACATTTCAGATTTAAAATGCGTGAGAAATATTTGGAATATCAATGTTAATCGAACGTAACGCATTTCGTCCCTAGAAAATACTTTCATGGTCAATTTACGTCCCGGATCAGATAACAGCTCTTCTTTCCTGACAAAACTATTCTTATTACATTGTGGAATATTAAAAAAAAATTTAAATGACGATAAAAATAAAGCAGAAGTGATGGAATGTTGAATGAGGTTGGCTACGTGACAGAACTCATTAGATGATTCATCGGAAGACAAAAGTTAAATTTCTAGCTAAACGTCTCGATTAAAAACGAACATGTCTTGTATATTTTCCGATGGATATAGTTTTTAATAATTTCATTCAAAGTCAGGCAATAAAGCCTTATAATGGAATAAAATCCTTGCACTTGTTTAATAGTTACAGAGCCATTATTAATGACGTGGGCTAAACTTGTTAGAAGCTGTATGGCGTCTCATTGTATGAGCAGGTAATTAACTTCTTTGATGACAAGTTTTAAATTATTTTGGGGGAGATACAAATAAGCGTCTGTTGTGATTGGTATTTTCACGCTAGTACATTGGGAATAAGTGATTCCTGTGGGCTTCTTCTTCTTCTATGTGCCCTGTCCCTTCAGGACGTAGGCGATCATGGCTCTCCACGTCTCCCTATCCCTTGTGGCTCTTAGTATGTTTGCTCCTGTTGCTCCTGGCAACCCCCATTCCGTCATCCACCTGATCAGTCCCTGCAAATATGTTATCCGCTGCCTTCCTCTGTCTCTCCTTCCTTCTATCTGTCCAGTCAGTATCAGGTTCTCCAGGCTCTCCTTTCTAATTGCATGTCCCAGGAACTTCAGTTGTCTCTTCCTGATGCTCAGTATCAATTTCCTTTTTGTTGCCATTCTTTCTAACACTTCGTCGTTGCTTGTATGCTCAGTCCACGATATCCGTAGCATCCTTCTGTAGAACCACATTTCGGCCGCTTCCAGTTTTGTCCTCATTTTCGATGATATCAATGCCTAAATAGGCCGCTGTGGACCAAGAAGATTGTGGTTTCTTCTGATATGATCGAGAAGGTACAAAAGTATTAATACCGGCTTGAAATTAAGAAGAAATCTTTGTAGTACAGTTCTCAATAGGAAGGTTTACATGATCAGTCCAACGCTCGTTATGAAGAAAGTCATGAAATGAATCCTAATCGGGATGCTGGTAACAGAAACAAGTCTTATGAAGATGAGGTTCTTTCTTAATAGATGACCCCCCCCCCAAAAAAATATCAGTAGAACGACTATGCGATCCAAATTGCGAAGAGGGCAGAGTTATGATGTTCTACAAGAGCTAGGGGAGGGGTTAAGGAACAAATCAAGTAATGAAAAATGTTGATCAGATTTATTAGGGAAACTAATACGCTGACGACACTACAGTTGAATCTCACATCGATCAAAAATCTGCTGAGGCTGACAAAGAAAACCTCACTGCCGAGCTTGAAAAGGACCTCCGATCCGTGGCGGACTGGGGCAAGAAATGGCTCGTGAATTTTAACGCTTCCAAAAAGAAGCTGCTATCTATTAACCATCACAGACAATTGCTCCTAGCCCCATTAGCATAGATCAGGCTAGTCTCCCTGAAAGCAAAACATTGCAACTACTCGGCTTAACACTCACATCAGACCTCAAGTGGAATGACTATATAGAATCCATAGCTAAATCCGCTATTGAGAAAGTCGGTTCCCTTTGTAGGACCAGGAAGATTATTTCCGGCTGAAACAATCCTGCACATATATAAATCTACCACCCGACCGTGCATTGAATACTGTTGCCATATCTGGTCGGGTGCTTCTGCTATCCACCTAGGTGTCCTTGACAAAATCCAACGGAGAATCTGTGATGTAATAGATCCCGAGTTGACAGCTCGGATACAGTCACTTTCTCACCGGCGCAATATGGCTTCCCTCTGTCTCTTCTACAAATACTTTCACAGCTTCTATAAATTTACTCGAGCCACAAGATTAACAACTAGTTTCACCCTTTTACTGTGAAACCAATAAAATGTAAACGTAAATTCTACTCCATCAGCTTCTTTTCTCGCGCTTCCCACCTGTGGAACTCCCTTCCATTTACTTGCTTTCCCGACATCTATAATCTCCAAGAATTTAAATGTAAAATCAGTAGTCATCTCCTATTTCACTAACCTGCATCCTCTCACTCATGCTCCTTTCTCCATTCACTCCGCTTTCATCAGTATTCTCATCCTTCTCTTACTCACTTCCTGACACCCCCTATAACCTGTCAGACTCTTTATCATAACTTTACTCCTATGTAACCCCCTGCAAAACAGTGACAATAAAATGCCTTGCTTGGGGTGATAAAAAAAAACGGAGCAACGAGAAATTTGAAAATATGAATACTAACAACATCAGTAACATTAGAACATTAAACGCGATTTGAAACAGCCGTGCAGCCTCGCGTCCATTACCATTCACACGGGCGTATATAAAAAATCATATCTACCTGCTCACGATATGAATATTCTACAATTGTTAAATGGAACGCTTCTTAGCTAACTCTCAATTGCACACGTTAAATGTTAAAGACATACAAGCCATAAATATACACAAATGACAAATATTTTTTTTTTCAATTGGAGTAGATAGACTAAACTATCGCCCGGTTCACACTCCACCCGCATCTATTGAACAGGTGAAGAGGCTCATCCCTTGTTTCCTGTTTAGGATGCGGTTTCCGGTTTTCTCTTTTCCAATCTTTTCACTCTTTTCCTTTTTTATTATTTTTTTTCAATTGGAGTAGAGAGATTAAACTATCGCCCGGTTCACACTCCACCCATATCTATTGAACAGGTGAAGAGGCTCATCCCTTGTTTCCTGTTTAGGATGCGGTTTTCGGTTTTCTCTTTTCCAATCTTTTCACTCTTTTCCTTTTTTATTATTTTTTTTCAATTGGAGTAGATAGACTAAACTATCGCCCGGTTCACACTCCACCCACATCTATTGAACAGGTGAAGAGGCTCAGCCCTTGTTTCCTGTTTAGGATGTGGTTTCCGGCTTTCTCTTTTCCATTCTTTTTACCCTTACGTAGCCCCCTGCGCATTAGTGGCGTTACCGCCTTGCTTGGGGTGATATGATTAAAAAAAAAAAAAAAAATTAACCTCGTCCATATGGTAACACAGTGTCATCTACTGTAAACATTCTTTAAATTTAAAATTTGCGGACATGTCATTACCGGGACTTCGGTCCTTGTTTTGGAGTGAACAACACGATGACAAAGTCTGTAAACATATTTCCGATCCACTCTCCATTGATTTTTTTTATATATTTATTTTCGCTAGCCAGCTTAAATATTCCGTAATTTTTTGTTTTGTTCCTCGAAGGCCTTTACCCCTTCAAATCTTTTCAAAACATCCGTAATTCCGTGCAAATGTATATGCTGAACTCAAATCGATAATGTTTTATTGAAGAAACCTACCTGCTTTTCATGATATCAACCAGAAATTTATCGGACTATATCTCACCCCTTACTACTGTTCTTTTATCTGATTCACTGCTGAATGACATGATGCATAGGATATTTATTTAAATATTTATTAAAACGGAAGTAAAATAGACAGAAAAAAATGTAAAACTACGCGTGAATTCAGTCTGCAGTTAATAACATTTTTGAACCGTGGTTACGGGGTGAGATAAACAGCGACAAGAAGTTCCATATTTTTCTTCTCGATTAAATGAAAAAAATGTATGTTTCTTCAATAAACAATTACGGATTTGAGTTCAGCATATACATTTGCACGGAAATAGGGATGTTTTAGAAAGATTTGAAGGGGTAAAGACCTTCGGGGAACAAAAAAAAAATTACCAAATATTCCACAAATCATATTTTTAAAAAAGCGACTTCCGGGGAGATTCGTAATTTCACCCCACCGTTCAGGAGTAAACGTCGTTAGATCCGACGTTCTTTTTATCTGCTATGCCACCAAGAGTGCTGTACATAAGTCGAGGCCGTATAATGCCTTTAAGCATATTATTCTTGGTTTAGATTCCGAGCAGTTTATTTTCGTATTTGAAACGTAAACAAAGCAATTTATAAAGAAGTAATGGACTTTTTATTAATTACTCTGACATAGTTTTATTAATTTAAACATTATTTTAGTGGATATCCATATTTGAGTAGATGATCCATAAAACCTCCTAGAGCTGAAGAGAATGACAAGAAAGGACTACAAATAACTGCAAGAAAACCGAATGCATGGTCATCAGCAAAAAGGGCAGCCCAAAATGCCAACTACAGGTCGGAGATGATATAGTGCGATAGCAGACACGGAAAGGAAACTACAAGACCTTCTAAAGAAGGTAGCTGAAGAGAGTGACAAGAAAGGACTACAAATAAACTGCAAGAAAACCGAATGCATGATCATCAGTAAAAAGGGCAGCCCAATATGCCAAATACAGGTCAGGGATATTAGAATGAAGCAGGTATAAAAATTTAAATACCTAGGAAGAGTCCTAACAGAAGACGGAAAGTGCGATACAGAGATCCGAAGGCGAATGTGCATGGCAAAGGAGACGTTCCAGAAGCTGAGTAGTGTATTAAGAAACAGCACAATTTCACTAGAAACAAAGAAAACAGAAGTGGATTGCGATGTGATGTCCGTTCTTCAGTATGGCAGTGAATGTTGGACAATATCATCAGAGTTAAAGGAAAAACTTTAAGCTACTGAAATATGGTTCTACAGAAGAATGTTGGATATAAAGTGGGGGATCAGTTCCATATTACAATCAATACATAAACTGACCCCTCACTTTGTGGCCACAGCAGTTTCTATACATTGATATTCCTGAGATCCAAAAGCACAAGGAAGCATTCCAGAAGTTGAGTAAAGTATTAAGAAACAGGACAATTTCGCTAGAAACAAAGAAGTGAGTACTGGATTGCTATGTGATGTCAGTTCTTCAATATGGCAGTGAATGCTGGACAATATCATCATATATGACAGAGAAACTTGGAGCAATTGAAATGTGGTTCTACAGAAGAATATTGTGGATTTCAAGGATTTAGCATGTGAGCAATAATGAGGTTTTGAAAAGGGTGGAAACGAAAAGGAAATTAATACAGAGCGTCAGGAAGAGACAACTAAAGTTCCTGGGACATGCAATGAGGAAGGAGGGCTTGGAGAACCTGATACTAACAGGCCAGATAGAGGGAAAAAGTGACAGGGGAAAGCAGTGGATAACATATTTGAAGGACCTGATCAGGTGCATGATGGAACGAGGGTTGCATGGTGTAACAAGAGAAGGCGTGCTAAGAGCCACCAGGGATAGGGAAACGTGGAAAGCCATGATTGCCTACGTCCTGAATGGACAGGATACATAGAAGAAGAAGATATATGCCAACTGTTTATAAGAAATTATAATATGGATCTAAAGTGGGGGATCTAATCTATATTATAATCAATATATAAACTAATCCCTCATTTTGGGGCCATGCTAGTTTCTATACATTTATATTCTAGATTTATGGGCTTGAGCTAGTGGATGGCAGAGCGAAGTTTGGGCGGTGTAACAGGAGTAGGCGTGCTAAAGCCACTAGGGATAAGGAGATGTGGAAAACAGTGCACATAGAAAAAGAAGAAGATATATGCCAACTGTTTATAAGAAATATAATGTGGATTTAATGTGGGGGATCAATTCCATATTATAATCAATATATAAATTAATCTCTCACTTTGTGGTCATGGTAGTTTCTATACATTTATAATCTAAATTGATGGTCTTGAGCTAGTGGATGGCAGAGCGGGATTTGGGTGGTGTAACAGAAGAAGGCTTGCTCAGAGCCACCAGGGATAGGGAGATGTGGAAAGCCATGATCGCCTACGTCCTGAAAGGACATGGCACATAGAAGAAGAATTAAGTTTGTTTTTCTTCTTTCTCGTAATCTTCTTCGTTCGATTTTGTCTTATTTCTGTCCACCCCTTGTCTTCCTTATATTCTTCAACACAAAATTACGTAAGACATTTTACTCGAAGACTCAAAGCAACGTTACTAGATATATTTGCTAATTCGTTATTTATTTTGGCAGAGAAATTAGCGGAACCGAAAAAAATCTATGTTAATATTGTTATTGCAGGATGAGAAGTAAAGTAATCTATCTGGCTAATTCATTTCCCTCATTGGTTCAAGCGCCATTCCTCCTGCACGCCCCCCTCCCCTACGTTTGTTTCAAGTTGTAAAGTAGATTGAAAACTGAGATTTGGTAAATTATTATTAGGCTCTTTAAGAAATCTTGCTTTCTGCTACGATCATCTTTGATGGTTAAATATCACAGTGTAATATCAGAAATTTTGTAAAATGGCATTCAAGAAACGATCTCACTTTAGTTTGATTAGGATAGGTACCTACGCTCATTTTTCGATACCTAAATTTAAATTGAAATTTTAAAAATAAATAAGTAATCTTCAAGCTTTAAAATTACCTTTAATTGAAAGCCAAGTGATTAAATTTAGTAATTCCAATAAGCAAAATACACTGGTGTATTTTAAAACGAAATTATATTGATTGGAATCTAAACTTTTTCTATTTAAAAAAAGAAAGTTTATTTTTTCTGCCATTTTTGATCGATCGACACATTTCATAAACAGTGTCCAAATTTCTGTTTTAAAAGTCTTGCAAAAATAAAATATACGCCGCTGACACGTTATTTGAGTCAATTTTTTAAATTGAAACTTACCATAATCTCATTTCAAACACGTAACATTTGCTTACTACCTGAAATGTACGATGAAAACGTTTCTTAACTACGGTAGTCCTCTTATATCAATGTTATCGGTGACGAATGAATTAATAACAACCGGAATCTGTCAAAAACGCCAAGTAAGGCGATCAAACACACTTAAGTCAGAATGAAGGTGCGGTTTTCTGTGGTTTTCCATGTAAGATAAATGATCCAAAACACTTGTTAACTTCTAAAATCAATATGAACCCTATGAAAACTTTTATGGTCCCTATAGAATATCGTATTTAATAAAAATGAACATATTTACACACATTTTTTAAAATTATTTTAAAGATATGGGCGCAGAACGATTTTTATTAGACTTTTCAATTTTCGATAGGCAATATAATCATGAATTCTTAACTGAAAAATCTAACCGCAACAGTTCTTTAAAGATTTTTAAAATATTCTTATAAAAAATGAAAACAATTCTTTTAAAATTTCATTAGTTACCGAAAAAAAATTTTCTTCAAACTATGATGGCCTTAATTTTTATTATTTATGTAATATCAGAGTTTTATTGCATTTTTTATTTTACACTTCGGAGCAGATTTTCATATACCGTTCGAAAAATTAAAATAAAAAAAATGGATGAATTATATTCCCCAATGAGTCTTGCGTTTAACTAATAAAACCATAAACCGCAAAAAGTAAAACTTATTAATATTTCGAGGATTTACGTGAAGGAGGGGGTGTAACAAAGGTAAAAACATTTTTACCAAGATTTTTAAACAATAATAATTTCAAAAATAATTTCATTCACTTGTGAATGTGTACTGAATGTTTCATTAAAATCTGATTATTATTTGATTTTTGCGAGAATTTCCAAATTAATGTGTTTGTTACCGGAAAAACGTGGGTGATGTAATCATTACGTTTTCCATTTTAAACAGTCGGAACGTTTTGGTTAGCCGCTAACTCAAATCAAAACAAGATTTTCGGCCACAATTTCGAACATGTTAGAAGGGATTGAAATATTAAAAAAAATTAATTTGATCTTTCCTCATAATAATATAAACCTTTCGATGGAAAAAGTTCGTTTTTATTAAGTTTGGGGCCTTTTTTATTCATCCTATGCTGTTTTTTTTTTTTTAGCGTTTAGTGAAGGTACCTAGATTAGGTTCTTGAAGAATTCTTCTATGATAGGCGAAAAGAAGAGTAGGCCGAAGTGACGCCAGATCTGTGTATGCATTAAAGCAACTAATCTTATTTATAACTGCATTGTTACCTTCAAGGTACAATGCTGAGCTAAAAGTTCATAAACTAAAGTCTGACTGCTCAAAAAAGACTTCAAATGTAACTAATAACGACTTCTCTTGAAAATGGACAAAATTTGACCTCGAGGTCCTTCAGAAATTTGACCTCGAGGTACCTTCAGAAAAAGAGTTTAGCCCCAATCACATAGTGACGTGGTTGCTACATTCGGGGATGTACTCCAGCTTTATGGACAGTGCAAAAGTGGGGAGCTAAATTTAGGCAGGGAATAGAGGGGGTTTAGACACCCTACAACTGGAGAAAACATTGATCATGTTGATGGATGAGAGGCGATTGATGAAAATCAGATGGACAATGCTATCTGAATATCCCATTAGAGAGCTAAGAATATTCTGTACCATGAAGTTGACATGACGAAGGCTTCTGGCACCCGATCAAAATTTCTCGAGGTTAATCACATCAAAGGAAAAATCTGATATTATCTGAGGCAGATACAGTTGGTTTCCTTGAACATTTCCCAGCACAAAATGACTGTTGGATTCATCATTTTGATCCAGAGACAAAAAAGTTAATCCTAAAGAAGGTTGACCCACTGGACTTGTACTCGTTGAATGGATTGATAGAATGAAATAATAAATACTAATAAAAAAAGTTTAATCAAATGCTGGTCGGATTAAAAATAATTCAGACTACCGATTTTTTCATACATGTTTCTTTCATTTTCCCAGATTTGATCAATTCCACGGATTCAATGAAACTTTATTTTATTTACAATAAGTAGAAAATGTAATTTCATCATCTGAAATGTATGTGAATTCAACTATGGCGTTTGCCATCACGCCGAGAATGAAAGACATTGTCCGGCAGCTGCTGTTACTGCTCTTGCTGCTTCTGCTCTTGCTACTACTGCTGCTGTATTTTTATAAGTTGGACAAAAAATTCTTCCATATTTAAAAAAAAAAAAAGAGGCTATTTTTTATGCACAATTACAGGAAAAAATTACACCAACGTTACTATGGGAGACGCAGTAACAAAAAAATAATAATAATATAAAAAGGGTATTTTTTCTACTCCGTATGAAAATTCGATTCTTTGTCGCGACTGATAAAACTCGCTATTAATGGTTATTAGTCCAGACCTGGCTTCATTCGCTTTCTCACTGCCGCAATGTTGCTTCTCTGCGTTCCTTCTATAACTCCTTTTATGGTGATTGTTCGGATAAGCTCTTCGCTATGGTACCTATTTTTTTTTTAAATTTTAAGCTCAGTACTAGGCGGTAACATTTAACTATTTTAACGATAAAAAGGTGGGATCAAGATGTGTTACACATAGTCGGGGCAATAAGGAATACGTTTATATAATGACTGCTTGTTTCCGAGTATGACCGGATGTTGGGGGGCGGCTAAGCTTTTCTGTTTTGCAGTTACATTTGAATTTGCTTAAAACTCACAAAGTCAATCCGGAGTTTACACTGCAGCAATGCAGTCCTCAGTTAGTTGGAAAGAGTACATCATCTGGCAGGATTGACAGTTTGAACAAAAGTAGTCCGCTCAAACTCTAGGTTAGAATGACGTGTGATGATGCTCTGGTGACATCTTCAACGTTTCCGTCTAATAAACTTGCCTCAGAAGCAGTGTTATGGGTTTATGGGTGAACCTGTGTTATGGATTTGTTCGGACTGTTGTCCTGATCTTTATTGCCATGTTTATGACGTTTCGGCTGTTAAGTCATTTCACTCAATATCGAGAATAAAAGATGAACATTAGAAAAAAAAGACAAAGTCCGTGTCGTAATATATAAATCTTTGCTTTGCTCTTTATTGTATATTTTGGCCTTGCCTATTTGTGTGGTCACGTGAGCGTTATATTACTTGATAGAGTTTTCAAATCTTTACAGCGTCACATGACAGTAACGTAGATCGAATACGAATCCATCAACAGGACAAAAAATTATTAAAAACTATAATATACTTCTCTTGTAAGATTAATCTGAATGAACAGATACACGCAAATATATATATATATATATATATATTTGCGTGTATCTGTTCATTATATATATATAGCATAATGATGATCCACGTACACTGTCTTAATATGTATAGGAAAAACTACTAAGTTTAAAAATGTATTTTTTTTTGACAGTATTTATTTATTTTTATTATTATATATATATATTTGATATTTCAGACCGGCCTCGGCCTTTCATCGTCGAGAGATGTTTACATCATGTGACGTAGAAAGCGATAGTTTTTTTTTAATATTTTTAAACGTAAACCTATCTCTAATACTTTTAATTGTTATTTTAAAGAAAAAATTTTTTAAGTGTATCGAAAATATGTGTTCTCGTGGCGAACGCTTCTACTTTAAATTTTAAAACCATTTGTTTCTGATGAAAGGCCGAGGCCGGTTTGAAATATCAAATATATATATATATAATAACAGAAATAAATAAATACTGTCAAAAAATACTTTTTTAAACTTATGGCCGAGTGGTTAGAAGGTTCGCTTTCTGACCATGAAACCCGGGTTCGAATCTCATCATGGTCTATTTGTCAGGGTGGTGGCTTCTTGATGTTATCGGTTAAGAGGAGGGGCTCCTAGCTTGGAAGTGGCTGAATACTATCACTCATGTCTCGTGAGTAAAATTGTGTAGACAAGACCCTTTGAAAACCGTTCATGCTTGTGCTGGCATCGTGACTGACGGTTTGAGCGTTCTGGCCTTATTCAGATTGTTGTTCACGCAAGATAGCGTTCTATCTCCCAGAAACTGTCACTAAGGTCCACTCAGCATACTTGCAGTACAACACACAGGTGGGCTCTGTTGGTGTTTGAACAAGCACAAGTGCAACAGGCGTATGCAACGTGAATTATATATATATATATATATATATATATATATATATAAGTGGTAATTAGTGGGGGATCAGTTTATTACTTCATAATAATATAAAACTGATCTCCCATTTTATGCTCAGTAGAAGCCTTATCTTGAAAGAGACATGACTGACTGGGCAGAACATTATCTCGCAGTAGGTTGCAATTGCTTACCGTGGTAGACTGGTCGCCAGCCAAGGCTATAGAGTCCAATCAGTTCTATTGTTTAACCCATAATTGGAGGGAAGAGACAGATTAATACCTTTCCCAAGGATATTTGTGCGTAAGTGAATGCAAGGAATTCAACTCGAACAGACTCAAGTACAAACCTGACCAATGTACAAATATGGCCACTCTTTATCTATGGAATCAAATATAGACCCAACCAATATTTATTTCTGAACTGAAGAATATGAACACAAAAATTTAATTTCAACATTAAATGATTCTGTAAAGTTTAAGTTGTCATCAAATCCGCAAACCTAAGTCATTGCGGTTTATATACATGATGCTCAATCAGATTTTATTTGGCGTTAAATGACTTTACGAAGATTGATATGCCTTTAAACCTAACAATTTCCTTATAAGGTAATGTTTCACATTCATTGACCATGTAGCTGTTACTACTGTATACAGCTAAAAATGTAGACATTTCTGAATATCGTTTCTTATGTCTTTGTCTAAAGTGTATCAAATTTGATTAAAATCGGACCACTCCTTCTATAACCCGATTTTTTCGATTATCGATTTTCGATATTTATCGGGAGTACCTCGACACAAAACCTAGCTAAGAACACTTGCAGACGCTTATAGTACAACTGTGTAAATTTTCAAGAAAATCGGTTCAACCGTTTCGCAGTCTATAGGTAACGGGGACACATACACACACACACACACACACACACACACACACACACACACACACACACACACAAAGTTTAGATAAGAATAATAAGAAACTATTTCCTAACTTTATGTCCAGTAGCATCATATCTTAATAATAGTTTACCTGGGCCGCTAAAAAGAACAGAAAATGATTTGAAAGTTTTAAGTGACTTTTTAAAAATTTATTTTTTTTCCACAGATTACCTTTGACTCATGTACATGTTTATTCTTGGTTCCTTTTTGTTTGACGTTTTGTCGAGGTTTTGAAATAATTAGTATTTTATATTTTGCATTATTCTTTTACACAGACTTTCTTTGCAGTAACAGAGTGATATATCTCGGAAAGGAATATCAGTGTAAAGATCTGTGTGAAAGGTGTTGTAAGTCAGTCAACGCTCCTACCTACAACTCGCATAAACGCATAGACCAGTAGGACCCTATTTTCCGTCTGATCTTACTCTTTTCTCGCATCGTCAGCAATATCAGTTGAAGTGTGGCTGATATTTTGACACCAGACTTTTAAAAAATGCACCTATAAAATTTTTTTCGAGTAATTAAAATTCTTAAGAAACAAAATGTGTATTTCTCCCCATTATCGGTATTGTATTCATTGAGTTATTTAAGTTAAGTTAAGTGCCATATGTGATACACGCTTGGGCGATCATGTCTCGAAAGAGACATGACTGACTGGGCAGAAGATTATCCCGCAGTAGGTTACCATTGCTTTCTGCGATAGACTGGTTGCCGACCAAGGCTATAGAACCCAATCTGTCCTGTTATTTGACTCATAGGTAAAGGGAAAAGAAATCTATTATATTATTATGTAGTAATTAGTGGGGGATCGGTTTCCTATTGCTATGGAGTAATAAACTGATCCCCCAATTTATGACCAATATAAGCCTTAATCATTATTCCAACTATTATATTCAGTCAGTCAGTTAAGTGCCATACGTGATACACGCTTGGGCGATCATGTCTCGAAAGAGTCATGACTGACTGGGCAGAAGATTATCCCGCAGTAGGTTGCCATTGCTTTCTGCGGTAGACTGGTTACCAGCAAAGGCTATAGAACCCAATCTGAATTAGGAAGGAATAGACGGATTAATACCTTTTTCAAGGGTATTTGCGCGTAAGTGAATGCAATGAATTCGGCTGGAATTCGAACTCGGCTCCCCGATTTCTCGTTCCGAGCCGATATCCAATGCACCACAACGCACATCCTCTCTAATAGTTTACATAGATTATATCAGAGCAACAGGGAAGTCAAATATGACGGGTAAAATGATGGTTATGAGAGCCATTCTTGGGTCTTTCCAGAGATAGAGTCGAGTGATTTACTGGTAAGCGTACGTCCTTTCTCGAATCACTTTCTCTATCTAGAGCTTGACAACGGTTGACGGTGCCTCGATGTAAGCGGCTGTATTGACCCCAAGGCCTTCTGAAGGAAAAATGAGGAGGTATGACGTGGGCCTAATTTTTCCTGTTCATCAAGATCATAAAAAAAAACGATGCGAACTTGCTGCGCACAACTACGGGGTCTTCAGCTGGGCTGATGCACAGACGTTTCTCAATTCTTTTGTTCAGTTTTTCATCTTGAACAAATTTCTTATCTAAGAAAAAAAATATATCCCGGAAAGGAATATCAGTGTAAAGATCAGTGGAAGAATAGTACTCGACACAGGGAATAGATATAACGGATTTATGGTACGAAATGATTGAACGAAATAGTTTCACTAGTTCTATCTTTCTCGGCTGAGAGCCGCCATGCATTTTCTTTAATAGTTTTCCCCCAAACAAGGCGGTACCGCCTCTGACGCACAGGAGGCTACATAATGATTTAGGCAGGAGGAGAGTGAAGAGAAAGATGACCCAGCTAAAGGGGGTGACAGAGAAAGTGCAAGGGTAGAATGTGAACACAGGAGTGAAGACAGTTACGAAGTGAGAAAGGAAAAGAACAAGATACATGGGGTGATGTGGAAAAGGCTGGAGTTGATTGGGAAAGAGATGGGAATTGACTTTTCATTTAAATTCTTGGAGGATATAGCCGTTGGGGAAGTAGGTATATGGAAGGGAGTTCCACAAGCAGGAAGCACGAGAAAAGAAGCTGATGGAAGAGAAATGTCGCCAGCATTTGGTTGATCTAACTGTAAAAGAGTGAGACTTTGTTGCCAATCTTGTGGAGGGAGTACCAGTGATCCATGTTCGTCAGAGCAGAAGCCATGAAGATATTTATAGAAGAGACAGAGGGAAGCCACATCCCGATAATGAGAAAGTGGCTGGAGTCGAGCTGCCAGGTCGGGACCAATCACATTACAGATTCTTCTTTGGAGCCTGTCTAGAACACTGAGATGCACAGCGCGGGCGCCTGAGTAAATATGACAACAGTATTCCATGTACGGTCGGATGGTTGATTTGTATATGTGCAAAATGGATACAGGTGGAAAAAAAGCTTCCTGGACCGACATTTCCTAGTACAATTAACAATAAGATACAGATAAGCAATCAACGAGTAGGAGCGGAACACGCTATCAACTAGAGAACGCCTTCGTCTAAGACTTTGTTCTCTGTTCGTACCGCATTACCGTCTCTTATAGCCTAGGGCTTTCTATTCTCAGGGATGGCAGGATGTTCCACTATAACACAAAGATACTACCACCTGACGTCACCATTGATAGGGAGATAAATGCAGCTGTCTACATTTATGTGTACTAATATGCTACTAAAATCGGCGGATAGCTATTAAGCATTTACTGCTGACGGTGCGCATTTTGATTGAAATTTAGAATCACCAACGTGATTTGGACGCACGAAACAACCATTTTTTGTTTCTACTGAAATGAAATGAACACTGATGAATGCTGGAATATGTGATGAACTGCATCTTAAGTTTTTCATCCAAGATGATGAACAGAAGAGACGAAGAACTTGAATGTATCAGGAGAGATGTTTCCTGTCTACCCCATCTTAGCCTTTGCATGGTGGCCAGTCTAGGAGAAATATAATTTTTAAATGCAAAGTCAATACTCATCTACTAACCACTGGACTCTAGCTCTCTCCCCACCCCTGTATAACCTTCCCTTTCTCTCCACCTATGTATCTGTCATCTCACCTGCTTTCTCAGCTTTCTATTGTTCCTTTCTAACTAGTTTGTACTCCTCACTCTTTTCTAATTAATCTTTTTACATTTATGTAGCCCCCTGCACATCAGTGGCGTTTCCGCCTTGCTCAGGGTGAAATGATAAAAAAAAATGAATACGTCATTTAAGCAAATTTCTTGAATCACCTCAACAATTGCAAGTTCCCGTGATTTTTGTTCTTCAATATCGTCCAAAGATTCTGCCAATTCATCCATTTTCAACTCCTGATTTTTTTGAGAGCGTTCTTCAGTCCTGCACTCAAAATCTTGTCCATCGATTAATCCCGACATATTCGTGTACCTATTTCATTCTTACGATAATGATTAGTTACCAATTGTTTCGATTTCGCTAGGCTTTTATCTCCAGATTAAAAACGAACCATGAACTGTGTCAAATGTTCTTTTATATTCAAACTAGTATCATAGCCCGGCGTTGCCCGTGCAACTGAAAACATTCTAGAAGTAGGAGCAGATGCTGTCCAAATGAATTTAACATAAAAATAAAAATTATTTATTTTGTTAAAGCTTTATTTTTTTCTGAAGTATGAAATATTAAATCTGAAAAAAAAAAGACTTAAATAATTAAATTAACCATTGGCACTTTTTTTTACATATTTTGTTTTTGTTTAAAAAACAACACTTCTATTTTTTTAAATATTTCTTTTATACCACTACCTGGCCGGTCGCCGTTGGTTTTGATCCAGATAGCTGGTCGTAGATTGACTCTGTCACGGTGATCTCCCTTGTCCCACGTTGTGTTGAATTCCTCTCAGTCTTATGACGTCATCTTCCCATACCCCTTTTCTGGGCTGGACTTAACCGGCGAATTTTTTCTCTCAAAATTTTCTTTCTCACGAAACAATTTCGGGGAATTTATTTTTCTTAAAACAATAGGTATTGACCTTTTTGAACTGGCTTCCCCCAAAACAAGTTGACAAAGGTCCATTGACATTGTTACCTAGGTAAGAATTTTTTCGCACCTGTGTTTTTAATATCCATTTCTGAATCACCGATATAATTCAACTCGAGACCAGATATTTGTTATCTTTTTGTCACAATTCACGCTAGCAGGACAATTGGTTACAATAACAAAAGTGAAATTTCTTTTTCGACTATTACAAATGCCCAGCGAAAAAATAACAATTGACTTAGAGGCACTTTGTGACATTAAACAAATTTCTCTTTTCTTCCTCTTCCCCCGCCCCTCTCTCTCTCTCTTTCTCGGTTTAAAATAACAAAAAAATCTCATTTATCTTTCGTTTGCTCTTCCTTCGCTCCTATTCGGAGAATAAAGAAATATGTCTTTTAGTACGTTTTCCTCTGACTTATAATAGTAATTAGAAGATTTTCCAATTATAGTTAATAATTGATTAAAAAATTAATTACCTCTATTTTCCTTCGCTCATATTCGGAAAATAAAGAAAATTTCTTTTAGTACGTTTTCTTCTGATCTATAATAGTAATTAGAAGATTTTCCACTTACAGTTAATGATTAATTTATAAAATTAATTACTTCCGCTCCGCACCAAAATATTGTTATACTTTTGTTTCAAAGTTACAGGGGAAAATATTCACATTTTTTTGTTGATCAAATGAATTTTTAAAATGTCGGAATAAAAATTAAATATAAAGGCTCATTTTAATTTTTTTTAATAAAAAAAATATTTTAGTCGCGTTTGACACGTGTGATTTGATTTCTGTGACGTAATCTAGCAAGCATCTTAGATCTTAGATGTTTTACGGAGCAAATGTAAACAATCGGCTCCATTGACCAAAAAGTGCGAAAGGGAAAATTGCTGAACTTAAACTCAATAAGTATGTGTCGACCTGGCTTTTCTGTAGATATGTGTCCCTAGAAAGTTTGAATGGCGTAGCTGAGAAAACGTAGGCGTGCGTAGGGAACAGTCACACAGAGTCACAGATTGCCTTTTATATGTATAAACATGATTTTTAATCAAAATAAAGGACATTTATTGCTTTTGAAACAATTCTGAAAGCGTAAAGCATACGCCAAATCAAACATGTCTTCTGCGAATTTTGACATCAAAATAATTCCTCTCACTTCACTCTTCTCTCTCTCTCGCTATCTCACTCTCGCTCTCTCTCTCTCTCTCTCTCTTTCCACGTTCTTTCTCTTTTCATCTAGCTCTATCTTCTTTCTTTTTCACTCTTTCTCTCTCTCCCCTTCTTTCTTTCTCTTTCATGCAATCTTTCTATCAATCTATCCGTCTCTTTATATCGCTATTCCTTTCGTTTACGAGGATATCCCGAAGTTAAGCAGCGTCGATCCTGGTGAGTAACTAGATGAGTGACCGCTTGAGAATACCAGTGGCTATAAGCTTCGATGTAAAGGTGATAAAATGGATAACGGTTCGAAATCGGAAAACTAAATTCTAATTCAGGTGGGTTGGTTATATTCAATTATGCGCATATACTCTTGTGAAAGCTAAGAATTCACTTCTTATCCCCTAGCTATGGATTAATTAGTAGAATTTTTGTCAGTACATCATTATTCTCTCGGAAAGAATTATACGTTCTAAAACTATTTATGGCTTTAAGTAATTTGCAAAAGGTTGATAAACCGTAAAAAAATCAATCTATTGTGTTATATTTTTCTCTTTTTCTCACTTCCCCTCTATTTCTCTTTTACTCGCATCTTTTTCCCAATTTTACTCGCTTATTAACGTTCTTTATCTTTTCCCTTCTCTTTTTCTCTTTTCTTTATCCTTCATTTTTTTTCTCACGCACTCCTCTCGTTATCTTTATTTTTCTCACTTTCTTTATTCCTTCACTCTCACTTTTTCTTTCTCGATTCCAATCTCTCTTTGTATCTCTTGTGGATTCCGAGTGAGGAACCGCATAAAATTATGAACAACAAAAACAGATATGGAGATAGAAAAGTAGGTTATATTGAACGTCATATACAAACTTGAACGCAGCTTAGTAAATCCAGGAATACTGTTAGTAATAAATAAATATATACACGTCTTAAAGTGAAGTCGTTGGAAATAGTATATCCGTGTATATTATTCTAGCTGAGTAAAGCTAAGAGCTATTCTGACGTCTGACGCGGTAATCTTTGGGTAACTTCGGTATCTCTCGGTAACTACGTATCAATTCCGGTACTCTAACGGATCTCTACGATTACTCTCAACAGCTGTTCTCTCAATGGCAGGAGTATATGGACACTCAGTCAAGCCTATTATCATATACCAAGGGGAGATCCCACACCAGTATCTATTACCTTTTCTCTCTCTCTCTTCTTAGTCTCTCTTATCTCACCCTCTTTCTTTTAAAAGCCTCCATACCAAAAAGGGAATTTGTTAAATTCAACCAAAACTTGTTATTTTGAATCATTATAGTTTGAGTTTGAGTTTTGTTTAACGACATATCAACCTCTGTGGCTTATTTAATGCCGAATAGGTGGGGTTTTAAGGTATTTTTTTAATGTTCTGTTATAGTGAGAAGGTTGATTTAGTCAGATTTTAATTAAATTTATTTGTTTTTATTATTTTTATTTTAAAAAACTGAAAATGTCTTCTAGTTTTGTATTCAAAATGCTTTGCTGAGAATTTTTTTTTCTTTAAATATGCTTTATGGTAATATTTTTTTTTCAAAATGCATTGTTGGTAATATTTTTCCTTCAAGACTATATTTTTCTATAAAAGTCTACTTTTTAGTTTAAATTTTTATAAAACTTCATTTTTTTACTTTCATAGTATTTTGACCCCAGTTTTTTTGTCCATAGCTGGAACCCTAACCGATGCTGACACTCCGGATCAGGGTGGACCTGAGAACAACAGAAATTAAGACAACCTCCCAATCAGAGGACCTGCTGCCGGATGCAGTTTATCGTCATGCCCAAGACCGTTGAATCATTATAGTGATCCTCTCACCGAGCAACTCTTGTCAAATTTGCTCCCTATTCGACTGTCTCCTTTTTTCTTCGCCCACTGCTTCATCATTTGGTCGCGAGAGAAGGAAGGATAATAAGTAAAAAAACGCAAATATTTGTTTGTTAATCTTTTGCCAATAAAGTTAGGAATGTGGATTCGTCTACTCAGGCGAGGCTAATCTCTATTCCTTTTCTGCGTGTGGGCGCCAGTCGGGTGTGATGCATATTTTGAAAAATGAAAGACGAAAAGAAAAGATGGCATGGAGTTGGTGTAGAAGACAGGCGCGAAAGTGTGTCAATCCTTGCGGGCGAGTGGGAAATCAACAAAGGTGGAAAGGAGAACCCCCAAAAATCGTTTGAAGGCTTCCCCTTTTTTGAATGTGTGTGTGAGTGTGTGTGTGAGAGAGAGAGAGAGAAGATTCAAACATCTTTTTCACCAATTTCTGACGATAAAAGATGATCAAAATAGTTTTAGAATGCTACATGTGTCTAATTAGAACGGCTAAAAATCAGTTTGTATCGTTTTAAGGATTGCATTTCGAATGATAAGTTTGCCATACTTCCTGTTGTCTGAATTAATGAAGTAATGTATTTTTATTCTATGGAACACCGGGTAGGAAGAAACGTTTTTCATCGTCAAACGCTTTTTTAACTAATTCCATTAAAAACAATAATTTTATTTTGCCATAATTGTCATAGCCATAAGTATTTTTGTTTCAATTTGTTCATTGATACTGAAGCTGAACTTAAACCAAGAAATGAGTGACAAAGATGCTTTTTTATCATTTCACCCCACACAAGACAATAAAGTCATTAAGACGTAAGGGGGTTACGTAGTGTTAGAAAACACGAGAAAAATTTACTCTTAAAGAGAGAGAATAAGAAATAAGAAAATCGAAGAAATTATTAAAATTTCATTTAAATTCTTGAAGATTAAAATTGAGTGAAAAGTAAGAAGCTGATTCACAAGCAAGGAATTCGAGAGAAGAAACTGTTAGCATAGAACTCGCGGTTGCAACTAGCCATTTTAACTGTCAAATGATGAGAACCTTTCGCCAGTTTAGGTATCATAGAGGTGTGACCTCCCACACCAGCGCTCCCAGATCTCAGGCTTGGGTATATGTGTGTTGTGTTCTTTAACTGGCAGTAAGTTAGCCGCAACTGAGGCTGCAGCTGGTCGCCTGCCGCTCCGTCTAAGGCTGATCGAAGGTATTGATTATCTGATGAAATCCCTCACAATCCCTCTGCAAGGTTGTGATTTATGATCTCAAGGCGAGCTGAGGACTCGGAGGACTCAGAGAACGGTCGTCTTGTGTTGCATTCGGCGACAACTGTAAATAAAGGGTGTATAATTAAGGAATGGGAGAAGACAGACAAGAACAAAAAAACGGACAGCAGCAAAAGCCAGTCTATGTGAAATAATGATTATATTCGTAATTCTTTGTACAGCAAAAGAGAGAAAAAAAAAGAATTGATAAAAAATTAAAAAATACAATACAACTTTTTCTCAAAGTCCACAAATTGCTTTTGCTACTATGTCTAGTCACTGACTATTGATGCTACCACTTTTCTTCCTCTCTGCTTAGCGGCAGTGGATGTGACTTTTAGCATGGAAGACACAGTTCCTCGTCTTAACTTTCTGGGCCGAATACCTCTCTATTGTGACTCAAGTGTGTCGCTTCGTTTTTTTTAATCCGTTTTGCCTTTTCGTTAAAAATGCTTTGATATGGTTGGGATCGGGGTGTTTTCTCCCAAAAGTCTAAAGTCAATTTCGTGTATCTGGCTTCAATCACTCGTTACGATTTCACGCTGATGTCTGGTGATCTTAAGCCTTAGAGACAAAGGTTGTTGATTTTGTTTATTCCCATACCTCGGTAATTATAATTCCTCTCATCGCGTAGGTGGTTCTTTTCGAAGGCGGCCGATAATTCAACCTCGGTCGGTTTTTATCGGTTCCCTGCGGAAAAAGGGAGAGAAAAGAAAAACAAACAATAATGAAAGATAAAGAGTTATCTCCCCTTGGTGTATTGTTACGTTACTTATTACCTGACTAGTAGCTGTCGTTCACTGCCTTTGTTAACCGCTCTCTGTTAACTGCTTTCGTTAACTGCTCTGGTTAACTACCAACTTGACTGCGCATGGAAGTCACGCAAGTATATATATATATATATATATATATATATATATATATATATATATATATATATACCAAGAGGAGGAGTCAATTCCTCGTAGGATATATACCAAGAGAAAGAGTCCATTCCTTGTAGGAGGACACCATAACAACTCTGTCGTGCTAAACAATTTTGCACGCCAGAATCTTTCTTGCATATTTATAAGTCTACTATTCCTCTTTGTTCTGAATATTGCTGCCATATCTTGTTTAGTGCTTTCGCTGTATGCTTAAAGACTGTTGATGAAATCCAAAAAAGAATCTGCAATGTTATTGGTAATGACCTGTCATCTCGGCTCAAATTTATACCGTTGCTTCCCTGTGACTTTTCTATAAGTACCTTCATGGTAATTGTTCTGATGAACTTCCCTCTATGGTGCCTAGACATTATGAATTTAAGCGCAGTATAAGACTGGCGATAAGGTCTCATCATTTTACAGTTGAAATGACGAGACCTAGTCGTAGGTTCTAGGCTAATAGATTCACTTTGCGCTTATGGAACTCTCTTCCTACTTCTTGCTTCCCAATCAACTTTAATCTTCAAATATTTAAATGCAATGTCAGTCGTTATCTTCTGTCTTCTTAATTCTTCCTCTGTACTGACACGAAACATACAATCATGTTTGTTAAGAAATTTAATTTCAGATTTTATCTCATGCTAAGCAAAAAGCTATTTTCAGACAGACTCTCACGAGATTTCTTATAGAACTTTTTTATGAGGGCTTCTACAACAAAGCATCAACTGTCAAAAAAGGATTAGTGATTTAAAGAACCTTTTCGACGCCTAAAACATGATAAATTGTCATTTCTTTCAGAAAGTTATCTTTTTTGAAGATATTTTTCTTGCTTTAACTGAATTTTTGCTAAAATGTTCAAGAACATTTCAGAAAAAGAAATGTTATTTCCAGCCGTTCTGCAGAACTGAAGTAAGTTGAAACTACTTTTTTTTTGTAATCGTGTCACTGCATGCAAGGCAATAAAGCCACTAAGATACAAGGGGGTTATTGAGTGTTGAAGAATATGAAGAAAAAACACTATTAACGAAAGACGGCAATAAAAGAAAAACAACAGGAATTACAAAAGCAGAAGAATAGCGATATGTCCCGGAAAGCGATATATATATATATATTATAAATTATAGTTTAGAACATGTACAAATTTGTATCCACTAAAAATCTGCATTATGTTTCGACATTGAAATGACGATGTCTCATCAGGGGGTGTGGAAAGGAATGGAATGTCTCTTTTCTTATATTTGACGAGTTGTGTGTGGAATGTAGGTGGGGTTTAGTGATAAGTGGATAAGTCTTGTAAATTGTCCGTTAGAATTTTGAAAAAAAAATCCAGCTATTAGGCCATAAAAAGCGATACCATATCTTAATGTTAAATCTGTCTACAAAATTCTCGACAAGTTCATTAATCAACTATATCCCCCACCCATTCCCTCATTGTAGTGTATACAAATGTGTACATGTTCTAAACTATAATTAATAATAAATATTCACAGGTCAATATTATATATCGAGCACTGTTTTAAATTAATGTCTTGAACGTTGTAAATTTTCGTTCCTTATTCACTCGGATATATATATATATATATATATATATATATATATATATATATATATATATATTCAAAGTATCTAAGTGGTTTTAGCAAATGTAACCGGGTAGGACAATCTACCAAGTAGCCGTAATAGACCGGTACTCGTCGTAGTCATATGCAGTATGCTTAGGAGTAGGCTTATGCAATAGGCGTAGTCAATAGGGGTTTCAATTTAGGCGTAGTCCTAGGCGTAGTCCTAGGCGTAGTCCTAGGCGTCCCCGTCTTAGTCTGTATTTATGGCTGACACCAGCTAATCATATTACTTTGAGGGGGAACCCAAGTGTATAACATCAAATAACATTGACATTGAATTGAAAATGTTAAAGATCAAAGTTGACTGAAAACATGAATCCGGAAGTGTTCCACAAGCGAGAAATGCGATAGAAGAAACTGTTCTCAGAGAACCTGCGGTTACATCTTGCCATTTCCACAGTAAAATGATTTTAATTTCCAAATACCCACATATTTATCCTAACCCTAACCCTATTTACGTCTCGCTATGCACTCCGAACTTCCTAGTGTCTACTGTAAATTATGATGTTTAAAATTCTTTAATTTCTTTTTTACAATGATATTCACCCTGAACAAGTCCCAATAGCCACTCGATGTAGGGTATCACAAACAAAAGTTACAGTCTATAGGGTCATGTGGGAAAGCAGCCATAGATAGTAACAGGTTAAGGTTGTAGTGATAGGGAAAACATCCTCTTGGGAGTCGGTTTGTGGGGTGAAGATGCTCGAGTGGAACCAATAGAATACGAAGCGAATGATCGTTGGTCGCAACAATGTGTGTGTCAGAGATTGAAGTTTAAAACGAGTGAAACGAAGAAATGGAGTGAAATAGTTTCATTCTTTTTTGTTTTTTTGTTTTTTGTTTTTTTTTTGTTTTTCGTTTTTTAATATTTTAAAGAGTATTTACGCTTTTCATTACTCAGAGTCTTTGGTCTTGTACAAAAACAAGTAATAAGATCATATATATTTGGATCATGTATGTCAGACATCTTTGTATTTTATCCAAAGGTAGGGATTTAAAAGCAAGAATTAATTATCAATTTTGGAATTTAAAGGCCAGAATTAAAGAATAATTTAATAAGTATTAAGACATTTGGATGATATATATATTAGACATCTTTTTATTTTATCCAAAGACAGGGATTTTTTTTTTTTTTTTTTAATCATATCACCCCAAGCACGGCGGTAACGCCACTGATGCGCAGGGGGCTACGTAAGGGTAAAAAGAATGGAAAAGAGAAAGCCGGAAACCACATCCTAAACAGGAAACAAGGGATGAGCCTCTTCACCTGTTCAATAGATGTGGGTGGAGTGTGAACCGGGCGATAGTTTAGTCTATCTACTCCAATTAAAAGGCCAGAATTAGTTATTAATTTAGGAATTTAATGTAGTAAGACATTTGGATGATATAGGCTAAAGACTGTTTTATTTTATCCAAAGCCAGAGATTTAAAGGCTAGAATTAATTATTTAAAGGCCAGGATTAAAGAATAATTTAATAAGTATTAAGACATTTGGATCATATATCTTAGACACCGTTTTATTTTATCTAAAGGCAGGGATTTAAAGGCTAGAATTAGTTATTAATTTAGGAATTTAAATGCCAGCATTAAAAAATAATTTAATAATTAATAAGACATTTGGATCATATATGTTTCACACAGTTTTATTTCATCCATATGCAGGGATTTAAATGCCAGAATTAATTATTAATTTAGGGATTTAAAGGCCAGAATTAAAGAATAATTTAGTAAGTAAAAAGAGATTTGGATCATATATGATAGACACTTTTTTATCTTATCTTAAGGCAGGAATTTAAAGGCCTGAATTAATTATTAATTTAGGGATTTAAAAGCCAGAATTAACGAATAATTTAATAAGTAGAAAGACATTTTGATCATATATGATAAACACTTTCTTTTTATCCAAAGGCAAGGATTTAAAGGCCAGAATTAAAGAATAATTTTAGGTTTTCATGGCCACAATTAAAGATTAATTTGAGGATTTAAAAGCCACAATTAAGGATTAAATTAAGGATTTATTTAAAGGCCACAGTTAAGGATTAATTTAAGGTTTAAATCCCACAATTAAGGCGACAGATTAAATTACGGTAGAGGATTACGGTAAAATTTGAGTTTGTGTTCTATTTAACGGCATATCAACACCTATGTGGGTTATTTAAGGCCATAAAGGTGGGGGTTTAAGGTATTTTTTTAATGTTCGGTTATCGTGAGAAGGTTGATTTAGTCAGATTTTAATTAAAAATTTTTGTTTTTATTCTTTTTTTATTTTAAAAAACTGAACATGTCTTCTAGTGTTGTATTCAAAAATGTTTTTCTGAAAATATTTTTTTCCTTCAGAAATGTGTTATGGTCATAATTTTTTCTTCAAAAATTTATTGTTGGTAATATTTTTCCTTCAAAAATGTATATTTTTCTATAAAAGTCTATATATGCATATAAGTGTATTTTTATACGTTTATAGTTTTTTGGCTCCAGTTTGGTGGTTAACTATTTACCCCATAGCTGGGACGCTAACAGGTGCTACCACTCTGAGTCAGAGTGGACCTGATAACAACAGCAATTAGGAGGTGGTCCGACGCTCCTCACAACCTCCGAATCAGTTTACCGTCATGCCCTGGACCGATTACAGTTAGGTGTGGTTTACACAAATAAGAGTAAACTTTAGACTTAACCAGGTTAAGATTGTAATAATCGGGGAAATACCCTCCTGGGAGTCATGGATGTCAAACTCAGGTAAAAGAATTTTCATGTGTTTGAAAATCCGCGGGAAGGAATGCTTTTCTGTTTTGTGTCAATCTAATCTAATTTTCTAGTCGGCGGGTCCTCTTCTGTCATGGGTATTGGCGCAGCATAATCTTCATTTGGACTTTTTAATTTGCGTAACTATCTGTACAGATCACCTTCTCCACATTTACTATGTCTTGCTTCATCAGGACTGACACGCACATTGTTGCGACCAACGATCATTCGCTTCGTATTTCATTGGTTCCACTGGAGCAGCTTCATGCTTGGTAGCTCCCCATGCTAGGTAGCTCCCCATGCTAGGTAGCTCTTAGTAATGCTTGTACTCTTACTGATGTAATGAATAGGTAATGAATATGCATACATAAGAATTCCTCCTCACAGTAATGTGATTGGCTGGTGTCAGCCATAAATATAAACGAAGACGTGGACACATAGAGGTCTACCACCAGAGGTCTAAAGGTCTTTGACTAGAAATCTACGTCTAGAGGTCTAAGACTGTTGGTCTACTACTAATGACTACGCCTACGTCTCAAGATACTGCATACGACGAGTACCGTCCATTACGTCTGCGTACTCGATTGTCCTACTCGGTTACATTTGCCTAAACCGCTTAGTTACCTGGAATGATATATATATATATATATATATATATATATATATATATATCTAGTCATCCGCAGATATATGTTTCTTGTATCACAGCTCATCAGTACGGTTAGACAGCCTATTGCTTTTTACCCAGAATTGAAACCCGACCGAATTGGCGTCAGTCGGCGATTCTATCTCTGAGTTACGGGCGCTCGGTAGAAGGAGGCAGACTTTTTAGCATGTATATTATCATTATACACGCCTAATAGCTGAGAGTGTTCTAATTCATTGCTGAATGAATCACTTTCCGGTACATATCACTTAGCATCAGTCCCTATATTTTCATTCGTTTACAATGACTGTTCATGGAGATTACGTGAAGTTTCCTCTTCCCTTTTTGCCAGGAATATGTCCTCTGGGCGTCAAACTCTCCAAGCCTTCTTTCCTTGTTATGCGTTCGAAAAATTTTAGCCATGTCTTTTTTATTCTAAATGCAAGTGTCTTTTTGTTTTGTCCTTGCTATATTATTCTCAGTATTTGTATAAAATGATATCGAGGGATCACTGCCTGGATTTATTTCATTAACCCATTACAACATATGGCACTTTGGTGTTTTCATTTGCTGCATGACATGAAAGACTTCTCATACTAGGCCAGGTCATATTTTGCACGCATTTGCTTAGCAGCTGCCTCATTTTATAAGTAAATAACCTACTGTTTTTCATGTCATGTTACCCTAAACAGTTACTTATCTCACCAAACCTAATTTTCTGCTGAAGAAAAATTTTTGACACGGGGTGAGAAAAGAAGGGGAGGCAACTGTAGACAAAGGAAGCGGGCAGACGAAAGGTTTCAGTATTCATTTCACGATTCTCGGCAACAAGAATGAATAAACCTAAAAATAATTTCTTCTCATAGAAATAATATCTACACTGAGGGGCCTAAAGTATACAATGGTAATTGTAGGTAACGCCACAATAACGCCGTAGAACTGTTCAGAACCATATCGGGTAAGACAGTGTGAACACCGCTGTTGCAAACTGGCCAGAATACATCTAAACTTATTTATAAATGAAAATTTGTCTCTGTATGTGTATGTGTGTGTGTCTGTGTGTGCATGTGTCCGTTACCTATAGACTCCAAAAAGGCTGAACAGTATTTTCTTGAAAATTTACACGGTTGTACTATAAGCGTCTGCGAGTGTTTTTAACTAGGTTTTGTGTCGAGGTACCCCCGATAAATATCGAAAATCGATAATCGAAAAAATCGAGTTATAAAAGGAGTGGTCCGATTTTAATCAAAGTTAATACACTCATAGACAAAGACATAAGAAACGATATTCAGAAGTTTCAACATTGCAGTTCTTACAACAGTGCAGAAAATCGATAATATATATATATATAAGGCAAGATGTTTGTGTGTGTGTGTTTATCTGCCTATATGTCTGTATTTTTTTTTCAGCACTTTTATTTTAGGTTTTGCTTCGGGTTTGGCTCTAAGTAGGTATAATTGTAGTTCTTAGTCTCAACCATGATACCATTTACTCAGAGGACTTATTTAGCCTTCAAAATTCAGTTTACGATGAAAAAAAACTATTTGATATAGATATCAGGAAATCAAAATTTGACTTACATCCATTCGTTTTTCTTTCAGTCTACGGTTTCGCTTTAACTGGAAACAACTATTGCTTTTTAGTCTTTCGGTTCAACGTCCAAAGAGTCTGAACTCCAGGACCATGGATTAGTTTTAAAGCTTTCATTACACCCGAGCAACGCCGGGCTATACTGCTAGTCCAATTATAATTCAGAATAAGCCCACACTGGTATAACTGGGTTCGTCTACTCTGGGGGATGAAACAGCCTAGTCAAAATTATACCTTACTCGCGTTGTTGATACGGATTTTACTGTTAAGATGTTTATTTATTTATTTTTTACTAGAATGCCATCTGATAGCTCCTGACAGAAACTGATCACAGGTTCTTCTTCTTCTATGTGCCCTATCCCTTCAAGACGTAGGCGATCATGGCTTTCCACGTTTCCCTATCCCTGGTGGCTCTGAGCACGTCTTCTCTTACACGTGCAATCCTCGTTCTGTCATCCACCTGATTAGGTCCTTCAAATATGTTATCCGTTGCTTTCTCCTGTCTCTTTTCCCTCTATCTGCCTGTTAGTATCAAATTCTCCTGGCCCTCCTTCCTCATTGCGTGTCCCAGGAACTTCAGCTGTCTCTTCTTGATGCTCAGTATTAATTTCCTTTTTCTTTCCATCATTTCGAAAACGTCATCATTGCTCACATGCTCGATCCATGATATTCGTAGCATCCTTCTGTAGAACCACATTTCAGTTGCTTCAAGTTTTTCCTTCATCTTTGATTATATTGTCCAAAATTCACTGCCATATGAAGAACTGATAACACATAGCAATCCAGTACTCTCCTTTTTGTTTCTAGTGAAATTGTCCTGTTTCTTAATACTTTACCCAACTTCTGGAATGCTTCCTTCGCCATGCCAATTCGCCTTCAAATCTCTGTGTCACATTTTCCGTCTTCTGTTATAAGCTTCCCAGGTATTTAAATTTTTGTACCTGCTTGATTCTGGTATCCCCGACCTGTATTTGGCATATTGGGCTGCCATTTTTACTGATGACCATGCATTCAGTTTTCGTGCAGTTTATTTCTAGTCCTTTCTTGTTACTTTCTTCTGCTACCTTCTGTAGGAGGTCTTGTAGTTTTATTTCTGTGTCTGATATCAGCACTGTATCATCTGCGTACCTTACGTTGTTTAAGTTGTGGCCTCCGATTACGAATCCAGGCATAACTTCTAGGGTCCTCAAAATATTCCCGCTGTATAAGTTGAACAGATCTGGTGAAAAGACACGTCCTTGTCTTACACCCCTGTCTATCTTTGTATATCTGCTGTATTTGTTACCAGTCTGTATTCAGGCGGTTTGCTGCCAGTAAAGATTCTTGATTACTCTTAGGTATCTCCCAAATATGTCGAGGTTGCTGAGCGTTGCATTGAATTCTTTGTGGCGTACTTTGTCGAACGCCTTCGCATAATCGATAAAGCATAGGTACAAGTCGTTTCTCACTTGTATTGTCCTTTCGGATAGCATCCTAATCATAAATATGGCGTTCTTAGTTTCACTGTTCTCTAGCCTAATTCTGCTTCTTGCTTTATTCATCAGGATTCGGACGATTAGTTTTGTGGCTCATCATACTGATTGTTTAGTCGAGTTCGCACTCATTTGCACCTGGCTTCTTAAGCAGTGCTATGAAAATGGACTTGCTTAGTTCATCCGGTATTACACCACTATTATAAATTTAATTTATCATATCTGTAAATTACTCTGCGCCGAATTAATCCAAGGCTATCAGCAGCTTTATGTCGTCTGGTCCAGATGCTTTGTTTCTATTCAGTTTGGCTATTGCAGATTCCAATTCAGACTTTAATATTTCCGGTCATCTTTGTGCATTATCTTTTGCTCTCTCTTGTCGTGAAAAATATATTTTATATATTCTTCCTGTCGCTGGAGTATTTCCTCTTTCTTCAAGATGATCGTTCCATCCTTCCATTCCTGTTGGGGAGCAGGTTTTTTAGTCCTGTCAGTTCTCTTATTTCTTTATGCATGTCTGCTTTATTATGTCTGCTCAATCTCTCTACTTCTGCACATTTGTTGCTGAGCCATTCCTCTTTAGCCTGTCTGCATTGGCTCCTTGTGTAGTTTCTTGCATTCCGTTCCATATCTTGGAATCGTTTTCTGTCTCCTTTGTATCATGTCGAGAATCCCTTCAGTCATCCACTTGCTTTTTCTATTTTGCGTCTAATTTTTTTAGGACAAAGCTTTTTGCTACTCTCATCGGCAAACGGGTTTTCATATAAAACTATCCGGCATGAAGGTGCGGTGTTTATCTTATTCGCCCATTACGAAGAGGGTACGTCACCAAGACACGTGCACCCATACTTTTCAATTAAGAAAGCGTTGCTTCTGCACAGTTTATATGGCACAAATGTCGAATTCCATAATTCAGTTCAGCTTTCTCTCGCTTGATTTGCTTTATCTTACAACTCATCGCTAGTTTTAGAAATTCTCAGATTTCTTCTTTTGCCATTCAAACAAGAAACGATAACCAATAATGGCCTAAAGGTCTGCTTTATTGGTCCTGTTCAGTCTCTCTACCTCTGTGCATTTGTTGTTGAGCCATTCCTCTTTAGCCTGTCTGCACTTTCTCTTTATTTCCTTGTGTAGTTCCCTGAACTCCATTCCATGTCTTGATATCATTTTCTGCCTCCTTTGCATCATGTCCAGAATCTCTTCAGTCATCTACTCGTTTTCCTTTGGAGCAATGTTGTTTGCTGATGTCACTTTCGCTTCTTTTAGTGAGTACCATTTCGAGTGTCCTTTTCCAATTTGTTCTTCGTATTTGATCTTCACGCTGTTACTGTATTATTTCTGCAGGTTGAGGTCATTCACAAGTGTGTTGTATTGCAGTTTTGGTACTAGGCTCCTTCAGTCTCCGGAGTTTCACCCTTAATTTGCAGATGACTGGGAGGTAGTCGCTTCCACTGTCGTCACTTGGATTGGTTTTGAATTCTATCACTGCATTTCTGAATGTCGTGTTTATGCTTACGTAATTTATTTGTTTTTTGTGTCGCCTCCTGGGCCTCTCCATCTCCGTAGACGTCGTGGGTGCTCTTGAAACCAGGTGAATAGGATACAAATCTTATATAATCCAACAACCAACTTAAAAAACACAAAATAAATCTCACAAAATCGGATTTAAACGCCTAAAAGCATATGGGAAAAAAAACCATAGTAAAATTGCAAACACGCAAAATGGATTCATACGACGTTGGAAAAACCCAACTAAGAAAAATTCACAAATGAGCGCGAAAAGCAAATTCTGAATCCTGATTGGATTAAAAACAGCAAATCCATATATGACGTATTTTCACATCCGGCATCCAGAGAAGTTTCTTTATTTAAACCACGACGCTAACCTGTCAAAAGTCAGTCAGATGCTAACTGTCGCTGACAGCATCTCACAATGTAAAGAAGAAACTTTAAGCTGACTCACCCTCACTGCCATTTTTCTTTCCCTCTTCTTGAAAACAAGCCAACCCGGACGTAGGGCACGCCACAGTCTCACTTGACCTCTTCTTCCAATGTCCGTTTCTTTATTTTCACACACGCCGCTAAAGAGGACAACAGCAAAAACAAATGGATGTACATACTTTTTTTAGATATCCACTATAAATAGTACATTTATTTCGACAGTGAAACTTCAATGTCTCATCAGGCGGCGTGGATAGGAATGGAAAGCCTCTTTTCTTATATTTGGTCAGTTGTGTGTGGAATGTTGGTGGGGGTTAGTGATAAGGGAAAAAGTCTTGTGGATTGACCGTTCGAATTTTGAAGAAAGCGGTGTGGGTAGTGAATACGGTTGATTAATGAGAGTCTTCGAGTTTACTAGACAGGTTTAACATTAGCCGTTAGGATGTAAGTTTTATTATCTTGCGACTAGACTATATAATTTGGATTTCTGAGAAGAACAGGTAGGGTGTGGGATGCTTATATTGTATAGAATATTTTTGTATTTAAGCAGAGTCTTTATAATTAATCTAAATTTGTATATTTAAACTTAATTTTTGATTTAGGAAATCGATTTTTCCTATTAAATTTTTATTTAACATCCCACACACAAAGTTAAATACAAAAATATTCTGTACAAAATAAGCACCCCACCCCTACCTGCTCTTCTTAGAAATTCAAAGGATATAGTCTAGCCGCAAGATAACAAAAACTTACATTCTAACTGCTAATGTTAGACCTGTCTAGCTAACTCAAAGACTCTCATTAATCAACCTTATTCACTACCCACACCACTTTCTTCAAAATTCTAACAGTCAATCCACGAGACTTGTTCCCTTATCACTAACCCCCACCAACATCCCACACACAACTGACCAAATATAAGAAAAGAGGCTTTCCATTCCTGTCCACACCGCCTGATGAGACATTGTAGTTTCAATGTCGAAACAAATATACTATTTGTAGTGGATATATAAAAAAAAATTATGTACATGTTCTAAAATATAGTTTATAATAAATATTCACTGCCCTGCATATTATATATTGAGCACAGTTTTAAATTAATGTTTCGGACCTTGTAAAAAATGTTTTTTTCTTCGTTCTGTATTCACTATATATATATATATATATAGAGAGAGAGAGAGATATTGTGTGTATTTTGGCAGCATTTTTTCATTAATACAATTAATTCAAATGCCCCTTTCGAGAATGTATCTCTAACAAACTAAATAATACCTACATTGGACATACTACTAACTCGCTTTCGCGGAGTCTTACATTGCACTTAAATGAAAATTCTAACATATTCCGACATTTAAAACACCACGGCTATCAACACACACTTCTTAAGAAAACACTTGTTGAAAATACGCATATACTTAGACAAGAAAATAATAAACGAAAACTTAAAATTCTAGAAGCTATCTACATCAAACAGTTTAAACCTAGCCTAAATAAAATAAATTTCGACACCTCTACTAACAAACTTCAATGCCTATAATCGACGGGAGAGGTCATAGTTATTATACTTACCCCCTGCACCATAGTAGCAGCAGTTCCCAGACCAATCCCTCATGCCACTATACACTCAATTGAACAAAAAACTCACTACCACCATTCCTTCTCGGCCTACAGCTATGTGCGACACAAAAAATGGACCTGTCTAATTTTCTCTGTATAACTTCACTCTGTTAATAATAATTTAAATGTTCTATGTTCACTGAACATTAAATGTTCATCCTTTGATAATGGCTTATGTAAGCCGAAATCTCAGACCTGATAAAAAATTCAACAATTATTGCGATTTCTTGTCGTCTTTCCATGACAACACTATCAAGCTAATCAGATCATACGAACGGATCTTACACAAAATAAATAGACAGAACTTGTCTATATTATTCAATGAAACCTGTATTAATATATATATATATATATATATATATATATATATAGGCAGCAATCTTTTGTTTTTCAATAATAATTTCACCCCAAGTAAGGCAGTACTGCCACTGGTGTGCTGGGGGTTACATAAGAGGAGAGCGAAAAGAAAGAGGAACTGGTTACAGGAGGTGTCAGAGAATGGTAAACAGAAGGATGGAAATACTGGTGTGAAGAGGGTTGCGTGAGAGCACAGAGAAAAGGGAGAAGAACAAGATTCAAACGATGTTGGAGAAAAGATAAGATAAAGATGGGAGTCAAGGTGATAGGAGATGATAATTGACGTTGCATTTAAACTCATGGAGATTGTAGCTATCAGAAAAGCAAGTAAAGAAAAAAGAGAGTAAAGATGGATTCAGGTGAGAGATACTTTCTGGCTGGCCCGACACAGTGACCCAACCGTTCTAGCAGTAGATTTAGCTATTGACTCAATGTAGTCGTTCTACTTGAGGTTGGCTGAGAGGGTGATGTCGAGGAGGTACAGTGTATTGCTTTCCGGTAGACTAGCTTGATCCATGTTGACAGCGGTTTGCCGTATATTGTGGTTAAACATGGTTCGTTAAAAACGACCAACAAGGTAGATATTATTAAGTTTATTTAATTTTTCCGCTGTTCTTGCATGTTTCTTTTTTCATGGAGATTAGGAATTTAAAAATGTTCCATGATTATTGACTTTCCAAGCGCTTTCAAATACTTTACTAGCTATTTTCAAAGATGATACTTTTTGTTTGATGTTATTATTTCATCCCCATGTTTTGACGTGATCTATTTTGTATTTTTAAAAAGAAGCGTTCTTTAAAATGGATATTTTTCTGTTGAAACACGCTAGCACTTTCAATAAAACAAGAAAGACAATATCAGATTTCTGTCTTACATTCTGTGTAGGTGAAGTCAAGGGGGAAAACAGTGGAAAACTGTCTTGTTTCTCCAACGTTTCTGATTGAATCTTAGGAAATTTTGAACGACTCTTGTATACATAAAGTTTTGCCAACAAATTTATAGCTTTGGACTTTTTTCCTAGCAAAATATCCTACCTGGAAAATATATTAAGAATATTTCTTTTCAATTAATCACATTGATTCGACATTATAGAGGGAAAATATCAGTTCAAAATTAACCTGATAATTTTATGTATATGTATATGTACGCGCGATAGGTACTTTCGGTGGCGGACCTGAAAGAGACTACTACCACCTCTAAGTTTGTTGTTTTTAATTTTTTTTACTTTTATCAGCTCAGTCTTACTTGCTTGTCCGACAGCTATAATCTCCAGGAATGTGAATGTGGGGTCGGTGGTCATCTATCTCACTAGCCTGCATCCTCTCTCTAATGCTCCTTTCTCCGTCCACTCCACTCTCATCAGTATTCTCATACTTCTCTTACCCTCTTCCTGACACCCCCTATAACCTGTCACTCTTTCTCTTAACTTTCCTCCTATGTAACCCCCTGCAAAACAGTGGCAGTGAAACGCCTTGCTTGGAGTGATATGATAATGAAAAAAACAAAAAAACTTAATGACTAGCAATGTTCATCAAATTAAAATTCAACTAAAAAAATTTCTATATTATTATATGTGGATATAAAGTGGGGGATCAATTCTACATTACAATCAATATATAAACTGATCCCTCAGTTTATGTCTATAATCATCCTTCCCTCAACCACTTCCTGACACCCCCAATAACCTGTCACTCTTTCTCATAACTTTCCTTCCATGTAACCCCCTGCGCAATAGTGGCAGTAAAATGCCTTGCTTGGGGTGAGATGATTATAAAAAAAAAAGTCTTATCGATTATTACACAAAGTTCCCGATTATCAAAAAAAATTGGAAAAAATTCAATATTTAAACAATTTTAGGTGGGGCTCACTTTCTCATACAACGTTATAGTAAATCGATCCTCCATTTTAGAACCACTCGCGTTGAGTCGCTTTGTTTTTTTTTTTGTTTTTTTTTTTTGTGTTCTTTTTGGTGGGGGACGAGTTGTTGCTTTTGTGTTTGTCTTTTTCAAGTTTTCTTCAGTTCTTACGATGGCATTTTCCTCGGAAACTCCAAGAATGGCTTTATTCAAAAATTTCGCAAATGATTCAGTTGCAAGGGTTAGCCAAAAAAGTTAATTTCACAGGATCGATTTACTATAAGGTTGTATGAAAAACTTTCCCCCACCCCTAAAATTGATTTAAATGTTGAAATTTTTATAATTTTTTTTGTCAATCGGAATGTTTAGGGTTTAATCGATAAGATTGCACTAAAAAAAGTAAAACAAAAAATGATAATCAACCAATTTACAGGTGGTGGTAATGTCGTACCGGCGAGTGATTCCAAAATGGAGTATCGATTTACTATAACGTTGTATGTAAAACTGAGCCCCCGCCTCCAAAACCTAAAATTGTTTAAGTATTGAAATTTTTCCAATCTTTGTTTTTCGTCACTCGGGAACCTTATCTAATCATCGATAAGATTACATTGAAAAAAACAAAACAAAACAAATAAAAACAACAAATTTAAAAGTGGTGGTAGTCTCCTTCAGGTGTGCCCCTTCGGCTAATATTTACGTATGTATGTGTCTATACGCAAGTATGTATATGTGTGTCCAGGTACATATTCATTTTTTGTAAGCCTGTAAAATTTCTTTAAGAATAAACTAGACTCCGAGACACTGACATTTTCCCGCACAAGACTCACCTCGTCTCTTCAGTAGAAATAAAAAAAAAATGGCGTAACTAATTTGTTTTGCGGTTTGAAATGAATTTGTTTACACAAGGTCCTATCGCTTTTCGACGGCTGCAAAGTTTCGGGTGATTTTCCCGTTTCTTTGTAGAACTGATTCCCTGTTTGTGCAAAGTTGGCATCAGCTGTTCAGCCTCATAGGCAAACAGAGTAAATAGGAACTTTATAGCATTTTCTGGACACGGAAAATGAAAGCAATATGAAAGATTACATAGTCTTTCTTTCTTTTGTTATTTTTTCTTTCTCAGTTGATCTCAGACATTCATATCTATCTATCTATCTATCTATCTATCTATCTATCTATCTATCTATGTATCTCATTCTGTTCATATCTATCTATCTATCTATCTATCTATCTATCTATCTATCTAAGTCTGTTCATATCTATCTAGCTATCTATCTATCTATCTATCTATCTCAATTTATTCATATCTATCTATCTATCTATCTATCTATCTCAATTTGTTCATATCTATCTATCTATCTATCTATCTATCTATCTATCTATCTATCTATCTATCTATCTCAGTCTGTTCATATCTATCTATCTATCTATCTATCTATCTATCTATCTATCTATCTATCAATTTAATCATATCATATCTATCTATCTATCTATCTATCTATCTATCTATCTATCTCAATTTATTCATATCTATCTATCTATCTATCTATCTATCTATCTATCTATCTAAGTCTGTTCATATCTATCTATCTATCTATCTATCTATCTCAATTTATTCATATCTATCTATCTATCTATCTATCTATCTATCTATCTATCTCAATTTATTCATATCTATCTATCTATCTATCTATCTATCTATCTATCTATCTCAATTGGTTCATATCTATCTATCTATCTCAATTTGTCATATCTATCTATCTATCTATCTATCTATCTATCTATCTATCTCAGTCTGTTCATATCTATCTATCTATCTATCTATCTATCTATCTATCTATCTATCTCAATTGGTTCATATCTATCTATCTATCTATCTATCTATCTATCTATCTATCTCAATTGGTTCTATCTATCTATCTATCTATCTATCTATCTATCTATCTCAATTGGTTCATATCTATCTATCTATCTATCTATCTATCTATCTATCTATCTATCTATCTATCTATCTATCTGGTCCTGGTCACGATGCTAAACTGCATCCAGCAGCAAGGCCTCTGATTAGGAGGTTGTGAGGAGCATGAAACCACCTCGTAATTGCTGTTGTTCCTAGGTTCACCCTGACCTGGATTGGTAGCACCTGTCAGGGTTCCACTTAACACCCAAACTGTGGTCAAATCACTATGAAAGTATAAAAATCCACTTTTATAGAAATATATACATAAAAATAGACTTCACAGAAAAATATACATATTTGAATGAAAAATATTACCAACAATACATTTTTAAGAAAAAATTACCATAACACATTTTTTAAGAAAAAATTACCATAACACATTTTTGAAAAAAAATTTATTCTCAGCAAAACATTTTTGAATACAAAACTAGAAGACATTTTCAGTTTTCTAAAATAAAGAATAAAAACAAAAAATGAACATCCACCATCACCGTCTTATTTTGTTACCGTTTTAATAACCTCTCTGAAGATGGCTCATGTGAGCCGAAAGCTTAGAACCAAATTATTAAAAAAAAATATTCCAAATGTTGGAGAATTTTTGTCTTTATTTTCAACTGAAATTAAAGCCAAAATACGATGTTTAGAGCGGCTCATGATTAAACATAATAGACATTCATTGCCTCTTATATTTAACAGTATATGTTTAGAAAATTATTTGCTGCCTCGATACATTATATATTTATATATATATAGAGATTAGCAACTAGGTCCCACGCATTTACAGTGAAACAGATAAGATGTAACCGTAATTTCTACTCCAACAGCTTCTTTTCTCGCGCTTCCCGCCTATGGAATTCCCTTCCATATGCCTGCTTCACCGACGGCTACAATCTCCAGGAGTTTAAATGTAAGGTCAATAGACACCTTCTAACACACTAACTTGCATCTATTCTCTCAAACACTCTCACCATCTACCCAACCCTCATTATCGGTATCCTTACCTGTCTATCACCCTCCTTCTGACATTTCCTATATCTAACCATCCTTTTCCCATCATGTCCCCGACCCTATGTAACCCCCTGCGCAATAGTGGCAGTGGAATGCCTTGCTCGGGGTGAAACGATTAAATATATATATATATATTTATATATATATATATATATATATATATATTGACATAAAATTGACATAATATATTGACATAAAATTGACATAACCGTATATATATATATATTTTTTTTTTTTTTTTTTTTTTTTTTAATCATTTCACCCCGAGCAAGGCAGAAACGCCACTGATGTGCAGGGGGTTACATAAGTGTAGAAAGATTAATTAGAAAAGAGTGAGGAGTACAAGCTAGTTAGAAAGGAACAATAGAAAACTGAGAAAGCAGGTGCAATGACAGGTACATGGGCGGAGAGAAAGGGAAGCTTATACAGGGGAGGGGAGAGAGAGCTAGAGGCCAGTGGTTAGTAGGTGAGTATTAACTTTGCTTTTAAATTTCTGGAGGTCGTAGCCGTCAGGAAAGCAAGAATACGGGAGTGAGTTCCACAGGCGGGAAGTGCGAGAGAGGAAGCTGCAGGAGTAGAATTGTCGTCTGCGTTTGGCTAACCTGACTGTGAATGGGTGGGACCCAGTTGCCAGTCTGGTTGAACGGGTAAACACCTGTTGAGGAGGCATCAGTGACTTAAGCTCATCCGAGCAGAAGCCATGAAAGTATTTATAGAAGAGACAGAGGGAGGCCACATTTCGACGATGGGAAAGTGGCTGCAGACGAGTCGCCAGATCAGTACCTATCACATTACAGACTCTCCTTTGGAGCTTGTCAAGAACACTGAGGAGAACGGCAGGGGCACCTGACCATAAATGGCAGCAGTACTCCATGCACGGACGGATGGTTGACTTGTATATATGCAGGATGGATTCAGGTGGAAAAAACATCCTGGATCGACATAGTGACCCAATCTTCTTAGCAGTAGATTTTGCTATGGATTCAATATAGTGCTTCCATTTGAGGTCTGAGGACAGGGTAAGTCCGAGGAGGCGTAGTGTATTACTCTCCGGGAGAATCATCTGGTCCATGCTTATGGGAGGCAGAAGAGGTTGCCTGTAATGGTTGACAGACAACAGCTTGGTCTTAGAGGAATTAAAGTTGACAAGCCACTTCTTGCCCCAGTTCACCACAGAGTGTAGATCCCGCTCAAGGTCAGCAGCGAGATTATGTCTGTCCGCCACGACAGGTTTCTTACTGGAGCGGGAGTATATTGTAGTGTCATCTGCGTAGATGCCTACTTGGGACCTGATCTCATCTGGGAGGTCGTTGATGAAAATAAGGAAGAGCGTTGGGCCCAGGATAGAGCCTTGTGGGACACCAGCATTCGTGCTGTAGGACGAAGAGGCACGCCCATTCAGAACGACCTTCATTTTGCGGTTATTTAAGAAAGATTGGATTAGGTCAAGCAGGCGACCGGTAATACCATAACCGCGTAGTTTGCATAGGAGGCCAGGGTGCCAAACCCTGTCGAAAGCCTTGGAGATATCCAGAGCAACCGCGCGAGCCTCGTCAGACTCATCAAGGGCCTGTAGCATGTACTCCGTTACAGTAGTTAGCAGGTCGGCTGTGGACCTGTCAAATCGGAATCCATATTGCCTGTCGGAGAACAGCTTGTGGGCGGTGAGATGATGAACTATTTCAGCATTTATTATAGCCTCGAACACTTTCCCGAATATTGGTAGGAGACTGATAGGGCGATAGTTGGATGGGTCCGAGGGTTCACCACAATTCTTAAAGACAGGAACGACTGAGGAGAATTTCCAGCATGCAGGAAAGCAGGAAGCAGAAAGGCAGTAGTTAAACAGTTTAGAGAGGACAGGGGAAAGTTCAGGGGCACACCTCTTAAGGACTATCACCGGGATTCCATCGTCTCCACACGCCTTATGGGGGTCGAGTTTTGAAATTACTCTGGATACTATTGTCGGGGTAATATACACGTCATGCAGTTTGGCCTCAGTTCTAATAGGGAAGTCGGGTGGGTGCACTCCGGACGAGTCGAGTGTGGAGTTGGATGAGAATCTGCGGGCAAAGCACTCAGCTTTCTCAGCAGATGACGTGAGAACGTCAAATCCATGGATTAAAGGAGGTATTGAGGATTTCCTATTGTTGAGCACTCGTTTACAAATCCTCCAATAGTCCTTGGAGCCGAACTTGCGGTCAGCTATGTGCTGTCGCATTCTCTCCGCAAACAACTGTTTGGCGTCATTTAGAGTTCTCTTGCACTCACTGCGAGCGGATGTGAACAGGCGCCTATTGTGATCAGTTGGCTGTCTCTGGAATAGATGGAAGTAATGGTTCCTGTGGGCAATGGCGGCTGAGCAGGCTGGAGAGAACCACGGAGGGGAATGAGGTTTTAAGCAATACTTCCTGGTGGGTATGAAGGCATCAATGCCAGCTTTCACCCATGACGAGACCTCAGAGGCACAGTCATCAACTGATAGGTCAAACACTTTTCCCCAAGGGACGTCGCAGAGGAAATCGCGAAAGGCTTCCCAGTCAGCTTTTTGGTAGAGGTAGGAGGTTCTATGAGTAGGGGGATCCTGGGGGGAGTGAGATTGGAAAGAAATACTGAGGGAGACTACAGCGTGGTCGGAGTTGCCGAGAGGGCAAAGCTGCGAGACTTGACAGGCGTCGGGCGCAGAGGTGAAACATATATCTAGCAGTGAGGAATGACCCGAGGGTGTGCTTGGGAAGCGAGTGGGGAAGTCCACCACTTGCGTAAGGGATTGGGAAATAGCAAAGTTCATGGCGTGAGTGCCCGCCGAATCAGTAACAGCGTTTTCAAGCCACTCAGAGTGATGGGCATTGAGGTCTCCAAATACAAATATGTGGGCAAATGGGTGATAGGTAATAGCCTTATCTATGTCGTCGGCAATGCTATCTAGTAGGGAGCAGTCAGGAGAGGAGGGAGAACGGTAAAGGAAGAATAGGTAGCTAACCGAACTGAGGAGAGACAAGCGGAGACATATGTATTGGTGGTCAGTAGATTCGAGTGAAGTCACCCTAGTTATGGGGAGGTGTTCGCTGACATAAACACCCAGCCCATGCATGTGGACAGTAGAATCCTTCCTTAAAAGGGGAAGATAACCAGGGATGAAGAGGTCAGAGGAGGGAATAGTTGAGTTGAGGTTAGTTTCGCAGAGCGCGAGGATGTCAGGGGACTTTTCATGCAGGAACGCTTCTACACTAGCAAAGTTAGTACGAATGCCTCGGATATTAGTGAAGGAGAGGTTAATGGGCTTAGGTGGTTTGGATTTAGCTGGTTTAGGGTCATTTCTGTTTTGTCTTGTCATGTTTTTGGTTTATAGAAAGGGACCTAGGGTAGAGGATACAGGCGGTCATTACCCACGATCTGAGCTGGGAGGGGGACTGGCTAGGGCTGCAACAAGGTGTGGCCTCGGGGTTGCCCACCGAAAGCGCTTGCAGGGACACCTATCCATGCGCGACATGGCACTACAAGAACCCCGATATTATACAACTGTTGATCAGAGCAGCCGCTCTTGACGCTACGCAAGAGTTAGGGCTCCTAACTACCAGTCGGAAGCAGCAACCAGGAAACTGCCAACCCGGTACCCTCACAGTGATGAGCCATTGCCACCAACCGGCCAGATCGCAGGAAACTCACGGAAGCACCAGTACCAAGGTCTGAAGAGAGAGAAGTGAAAACCGGAAACCACATCCTAAACAGGAAACAAGGAACGAGCCTCTACTCCAGTTCAATAGACGTGGGAGGAGTATAGACCGGGCGATAGTGTGACCTATCTACTCCTATTAAAAAAAAAAAAAAAAAAAAAAAAAAAAAAAAAAAAATCGAACACGAACAATCCTTTGAAAAAAAAAAAACACAAACTTACAAAAGTGGAGTTTAACTAAGTTTTAACTTAGTTAAAGTCCAAATGAACTCCAAAAAAAGGGGGGGGGGAGAACAAAAACATAGATATATATAAAAACAAAAAAAAAAAAAAAAACAAACGGAAAATACCTCACAGTTTAACACAGGAAATTTGAATTAAGATTCATTCTTCAATTCTTGCTTTTCCCAAATATCAAAGCGAGTCGGCCTGCTAGGTAAATTCCCATTCAAAGAACAACACGTGGCATGGAGCTGTAATGGCTGCTGATAACTTGGCCAAAGTAGCTTCGCATAACAGAATAAATATAAATTTCAAACTTTTTTTTTTTTCCTCCTAAATGAAGCATGAACTCCAAAAGGGGGGGAGAACAAAAACATAGATATATATAAAAACAAAAAAAAAAAAAAAAACAAACGGAAAATACCTCACAGTTTAACACAGGAAATTTGAATTAAGATTCATTCTTCAATTCTTGCTTTTCCCAAATATCAAAGCGAGTCGGCCTGCTAGGTAAATTCCCATTCAAAGAACAACACGTGGCATGGAGCTGTAATGGCTGCTGATAACTTGGCCAAAGTAGCTTCGCATAACAGAATAAATATAAATTTCAAACTTTTTTTTTTCCTCCTAAATGAAGCATGAACTCCAAAAAGGGGGGGGAGAACAAAAACATAGATATATATAAAAACAAAAAAAAAAAAAAAAAAAACAAACGGAAAATACCTCACAGTTTAACACAGGAAATTTGAATTAAGATTCATTCTTCAATTCTTGCTTTTCCCAAATATCAAAGCGAGTCGGCCTGCTAGGTAAATTCCCATTCAAAGAACAACACGTGGCATGGAGCTGTAATGGCTGCTGATAACTTGGCCAAAGTAGCTTCGCATAACAGAATAAATATAAATTTCAAACTTTTTTTTTTTCCTCCTAAATGAAGCATGAACTCCAAAAAGGGGGGGGGAGAACAAAAACATAGATATATATAAAAACAAAAAAAAAAAAAAAAAACAAACGGAAAATACCTCACAGTTTAACACAGGAAATTTGAATTAAGATTCATTCTTCAATTCTTGCTTTTCCCAAATATCAAAGCGAGTCGGCCTGCTAGGTAAATTCCCATTCAAAGAACAACACGTGGCATGGAGCTGTAATGGCTGCTGATAACTTGGCCAAAGTAGCTTCGCATAACAGAATAAATATAAATTTCAAACTTTTTTTTTTCCTCCTAAATGAAGCATGAACTCCAAAAAGGGGGGGAGAACAAAAACATAGATATATATAAAAACAAAAAAAAAAAAAAAAAACAAACGGAAAATACCTCACAGTTTAACACAGGAAATTTGAATTAAGATTCATTCTTCAATTCTTGCTTTTCCCAAATATCAAAGCGAATCGGCCTGCTAGGTAAATTCCCATTCAAAGAACAACACGTATATATATATATATTGATCTCGAAACATAGAAATTTCCATGTCGTAATGTAAAATTGACATAACCGTATATATATATATATATATATATATATATATATATATACGGTTATGTCAATTTTACATTACGACATGGAAATTTCTATGTTTCGAGATCAATTCTCATCATCAGGCAATGTTGGTGTGGTTGTGCAGACGATTTACATTTAAATGACAAATACTTTCAGTTTACTGTGAATGTATGTGGGTGTTTTTTAATTATTTATTTATTTATTTGTGTGTGTGTGTGTGTGTGTGTGTGTGTGTGTGTGTGTGTGTGTGTGTGTGTGTGTGACTAATCAGAATGGAGATTCACTTTGGGCTTTGACCCCGAGTAATTTCTGTTTTAACCAACTTTTTTCCTCCTCTTTTTTTCTTTTTCCTTGACCCTATTCATCTCTTGTTTGTTTTCCTTCGCATTTATCTGATCTTATCATTTTCCCTTCAGTTTTATTAAATTCGATATGATATCCCTTTTTGGTAGTACCTCCCCCCTTCCCTTTAGTCTATTTGTTAAAGAAAAGATTTTTTCCAAAAGGAAACCCCGAACTGCTATTTTTTCGCTCCATCTATCAATTTGCTGTAAAGTTTATTATCCTGATACAAAGGAGGGAATTATTAAAAAAAAGAAAAACTAACTTATTCTATATTTGGCTTTATTTTTATTTTCATTTTTATTTTTACCTAATTCGCCGGTGAGCATGTTATTTAATTTAGGTTTTATCCATTTTCTAATGTGAATAATTTACAATGAATTTACAATGTCTACATATATATATATATATATATATATATGAAAAAATATACTCAGTTTTAATCCAAGATTAAGGACAGTATGGTTAAATAAAATAAGGACAAGAGGAAAGCTGTATCTTAAATCGCCTACGCGTTTCGTCTTGTGATGGACTTTATCAAAGCAAAAAGACGAATAAAGCTCATTTCGTCTTTCTGCCTTGAAAAAGTCCATCATGGACGAAACGCGTAGGCGATTTAAGATACAGCTTTCCTCTTGTCTTCATTTTATTTAACCATATATATATATATATACCATTGTGTAAATTAAATGAGACAAAACAAATAATGCTTTCCTAGAATTTTTCACACTTTCTCTCATCGCATATACATCGTCTCATTTTGTTGATTTTTTCTTTAATTTTTTCTTCCGACACCATTTTCCTTTACGTTTTGGACTGATTTTTTTTACACCACCATATCCGTGATATCTCTGTAAGGCTTGCTAGTGTGTTAGTACAGTATTACAATTTTCGTACGCTTCCTTGGAGTAATATCAATTGCAGACAGTGGACATATCGACAGACGAAACAATATTTTCTAGGCGTGATAAAAATGAGATGCAATCACGGATGACGCAATATTTTTCAAGGCCAAACAAAGTTTCATCCTAGACCTCAAAAATAGATTCATATTGACGACAAAATACAAAACGAATACATCCTGCGCTTCAGTGGTTCAAAAACTGACCGTATAGGGAAAGAAAGAAAACTAAAGCAGTTGTTTCAATTAATTTGAACAAGAGTGTTTGTGTGTGTGTGTGTGTGTGTGTGTGTGTGTGTGTGTGTGTGTGTGTGTGTGTGTGTGTGTGTGTGTGTGTGTGCGAGAGAGAGAGTGTTTGTGTCAGTGTGTGATTCTATAATAAGTTTATCGAACACAGCAAGCAGATAGATAGATAGATAGATAGATAGATAATGAACAGACTAAGATAGATAGATAGATAGATAGATAGATAGATAGATAGATATGAATAGATAAGATAAGACAGATAGATAGATAGATAGATAGATAGATAGATAGATAGATAGATAGATAGATAGATAATGAAAAGACTAGAGATAGATAGATAGATAGATAGATAGATAATGAACAGACTAAGATAGATAGATAGATAGATAGATAGATAGATAGATAATGAACAGACTAAGATAGATAGATAGATAGATAGATAGATAGATAGATAGATAGATAGATAGATAGATAGATAATGAACAGACTGAGATAGATAGATAGATAGATAGATAGATAGATAGATAGATAGATAGATAGATAGATAGATAGACTGAAATTACTGCTTACGTCAATGCGAAGGAAGTGAAATGGGGTTAGTGTGCCAATTTCCACATGTTATTAATAATCAACATCCGCCATATTGATTTTTACCTCATCTCGAACACGAACCTGTGGTTCCCAAAATCTAAGCGTTGAGAGATTGATATTATCATGCCTCTCTTTGGCACTGGGGTCTCAGTTTTCGTGTCCACCCGCCTTTTCCTTCTGAGCTCGAGTTGCAATGCCAAATCACAATCATCTTCACTGCCGTTCGCCCGCGCGCAGGAGTCTGCCTTTTGCTACATCTTCTTCCAACTGCCGTAAGTGCAGGCAAACGATCGCCTGTTTATTTCATCCAGACACAGATGTAAATCTTCTGCGACCGGATTGCTTACAGTTCGCTTAAGCATCTGTTTTGTTTGGCCGCGTAGGTGGACATAAAAAGCTTTCCAATCGATGTACTGAATTTTAACGCTATCATCTAAACAACTCGGCGACGTTGTTAACTGAAAAGTCACTGATACTGGATCTGATTTTCACTAAATGCACTTTTCTTTCGCTTTCCGAAACTATGAACTTTCCCTCGTTATCAGAAATGACGTAAAGCGAACAAGCAATTCTTAATAAATTATATAGCAAAATAAAATTGAGTGTTCCTTAACCTGTCGTGGATAGGAAATTAAGAATTAAAAGCAACCTTCTTGTTCATTTTTACAAAAATTCACAATGACTTGTGAAATCCTGGTTTTGCCAAATAGACAAAGGATTGACTACGTGCTTAAAGAGAAAGTCAAAACCGGATTTCGCGAGTAGATGTTAAATTAATTTTCTGACCAATGGAAGTGATTTGCATGACTTGAAAAGTCTTAGCGATCCATTACGAAAAATCTAAATGACTATAAATATTAAAACGAAGGATGAAGAAATCAAAAGTGCGTAAATCATAAATCGTAAATTATTAAAAATATAAATTTATATGAATCTCGGTGTAAGAATTTAAGTAAGTATTTTGGAAGACAGCATGTGGTCATTAAATCACTTTTTTTGTTATTGATATGGTTTAAGATGATAGGTTTTTCTAAAAGGCATAGATTCCATCTATCTCCATTGCTGTTATAAGGTCTGGATTTAGCTACAATATTCCAGGTGATAATTAGGTTCTTGTTGTTTTTTAATTTCTAATAATGTATGGATAAAGCAATAATTTTGCTGTACTTACTGTTGTTTAAAAAGCACGTGGTTTGTTTTAAATCTTATTTCCCACCTGTTACAAGTGCTTTCAACGTGAAACTTAACATCATTATCATCCGAATGAATTCGAGCTCTATAAACAATAATTTCGGACACACGGATAGTGTATATATATATATATATATATATATAGAGAGAGAGAGAGAGAGAGAGAGAGAGAGAGAGAGAGAGAGAGATTGCTACACCAATTTCTTGCTTAATTACAAATGATGCTGCGGATATCATGGACCGAACATGTGAGCAATGAGGAGGTACTGGAAAGAATCGAAAAGAAAATTAATATCGAGCATCAGGAAAAACAACTGAAGTTCCTGGGGCATGCAATAAGGAAGGAGGGCTTGGAGAACCTGATACTCACAGGCCAGATAGAGGGGGAAAAGAGACAGAGGAAAGCAGCGGATAACATATTTGAAGCACCTGATCGGTTGGATGACAGAACAGGGGTTGCGATATGTTACTTGAGTAAAGGATAGGGAGACGTGGAAGGCCATGATCGCCTACGTCCTGAAAGGACAAAGTACATCGAAGAAGAAGAAGAAGAAGTGAGTTTGATACTCACTTGGTGCCACAAACTTGCGCCTTTCTATTACATCCTATCTACGCTTAATAAGCTGTTATATTGGGTGATAACATATTTGAAGCACCTGATCAGTTGGATGATAGAACAGGGGTTGCGATATGTTACTTGAGTAAAGGATAGGGAGACGTGGAAGGCCATGATCGCCTACGTCCTGAAAGGACAAAGTACATCGAAGAAGAAGTAGAAGAAGAAGTGAGTTTGATACTCACTTGGTGCCACAAACTTGCGCCTTTCTATTACATCCTATCTACGCTTAATAAGCTGTTATATTGAGTGATTTCTAACCATAAGAACTGCGTTTGAATCTCTTCATAGTAGACTCTTTATACAAGGGATTATTTTGGATAAACATTGCAAGAGAAATTGCTCAAACAAAACACTTAGGAAACCATCAATAGTGGTGCAAGCACGATATCACAAATCATTGCTGGGGTGTGTTGGCACTGTTCAAAAACTGATCAGCCAGATCGATCAAGGAAACTAACAGACGGTGCCCACCTGACCCTACTATATACCATGCAGTCAAGAAAGTATAACAGAAACAAAGTGCATTCTCAAAATGAAAAATATAAAATGGCCACAATTTACCCATCGCAACCTGTATATATGAGATCATATTATCCATAAATAACAGGTCTATTTACCAGCTATTTGCATCTGCTGGTCTCCAGGCCTTTGACTACCAGGGTATATAAGTATACTCTACGGGCCATTATTATTAGACCACCCAAGTGTTTTAAAAAATGATGCATTTCATACTATTTTTTAGTATTTATTGCCAAGTGAATAATTGCAAATGAAAATAGAACGGTTCTTTTGTTATTATTACTTTGCAAAATTTTACAAGGCAAAAAGCGACAATTCGAATATTATCGATTTTCTGCACTATTATAAGAACTGTAACCTTGAAACTTCTGAATATCGTTTCTTATGTCTTTCTCTATGGGTGTATCAAATTTGATTAAAATCGGACCACTCCTTCTATAACCCGATTTTTTCGATTATCGATTTTCGATATTTATCGGGTGTAGCTCGACACAAAACATAGCTAAGAACACTCGCAGACGCTTACAGTACAACTGTGTAAATTTTCAAGAAAATCGGTTCTGCCGTTTCGGAGTCTATAGTTAACGGACACACACACACACACACACACACACACACACACACACACACACACACCCAGACAAAGTTCCATTTCTAAATAAGTTTAGATATAGAAAATCTACAGGGTGCGATGGTAAATTGTCGCTTTTTGCCTTGTAAAATTTTGCAAAATTATAATAACAAAAGAACCATTCTATTTTCATTTGCAATTATTCAATTGGCAATAAATACTAAAAATAGTAAGAAATACATCATTCCTTTAAAAAAAACAAACTGGGGTGGCCTAATAATTATGGCCGGTGTTGTATATTACGTCTATGTTATGTCAAAGTTTCCACCAAAATTTTAAACAAATATTTATAAAACGCTATTTCGCTTGAAGTTTTCCCCGATGGCTAATAAATAAGTTTGCGTGGTTTTGGGATTGAACTCACTTCGCTATAGTTAAAATCAACATACCTGACTTATCTGGTATGGTGTATGTTAGAAAGAGCAACATGATCTTCATTTTCTCTTTTCATTCATTTCTTTGTCTTGATTTCTTCTCCTTCAAACAACGCCGATATATTTTCATTAAAGATGGCGTGTATTCGTTAGATGTTGGGCGTCTGGACATCGCTTATCTTCCACAGAGACCAGCCGGGATCAAGGAATACAAACATGCTACCGTTTGTTATTGCTTTACTTACAATTAAATGATCTTCTTGGCAAATATTCCCCCCAACCACAGTCAGAAACGGGCCCAACCACAGAGAAGAATCTAAGCGCTTCAGTTACAATTCAAAATAATTGTATCATGCTTGTGGCGATGCCTAGCAACGTAATCAAAATAGGCTGAAGCTATTTACACTACGGAAGGCATAGATCTTCTTCTTCTTCTATGTGCCCTGTCCCTTCAGGGCGTAGGCGATCATGGCTCTCCACGTCTCTCTATCCCTTGTGGCTCTTAGTATGTTTGCTCCTGTTGCTCCTGGCAATCCCCGTTCCGTCATCCACCTGATCAGGCCCTGCAAATATGTTACCCGCTGCCTTCCTCTGTCTCTCCTTCCTTCTATCTGTCCAGTCAGTATCAGGTTCTCCAGGCTCTCCTTCCTCATTGCATTTCCCAGGAACTTCAGTTGTCTCTTCCTGATGCTCAGCATCAATTTCTTTTTTGTTGCCATTCTTTCTAACACTTCGTCGTTGCTTGTATGCTCAGTCCACGATATCCGTAGCATCCTTCTGTATAACCACATTTCCAGTTTTGTCCTCATTTTCGATGATATTGTCCAGCATTCTCAGCCGTATTGAAGAACTGACATCACGTAGCAGTCTAGAACTCTTTTCTTCGTTTCTATTGAGATTTTCCTGTGTGTTAGTATTTTGCTCATCTTCTGGAACGCGTCCTTTGCCAGGCATAGATCTACTACTTCTCCCTTAACTGTATCCTATAACCTGATTCCGTTAGAAAGTGTCTTAAAGTAATTTTCTGCGATCTTCTTTCATTTACCGTGTTACTTCAGGATATGGGCGATCATGACGCTCCACAAATTCCTATCCTTTGTAGTAACAAATAATCTTTGACCCCTAACTTTTCGTCACAGTCCTTGTTTTGATACCCATTTACACGAGCTCGTGAGGTAAGATACTGGATGTTTTCTTCTACCCATTTTATTAAGGCACGTCTTCATACTCCTCCCCACACCAAATATTTTTTATTGCCGCGTCCCTTCGAGCCATGGGAGATCATTCCTCTACAAAACTGCACATTTCTTGTGGCCTTTAGGATTTTTCTGCTAAAGTTACTAACCCCATTCCGTCATTCATTCACACAAGCAAGCTCACCGACTTTCCCTAACTCTCTTGCCCTCAGCATTCCCTTTGAGCGTTAATTTTCCCAAGCCTTCTTTCCTCATTGGATCTCTAAGAAATTTCAGCTGTCTCTTCCTGAATCTAATGATAAATGTTCTTTTTGTTACCAACTTCTTTAGTGCTTAATCGCTTCGTAAATGGTATTCTCAGTATCCTTCTGTGGAACCATATTTCTGTTGCTTTAAGCTCTTCCCTGGCTGCATGGTTAGTTAGTTAAGTGCCATACGTGATACACGATTTGGGCGATCATGTCTCGAAGAATGCATGACTGACTAGACAGAAAATTATCCCGCATTAGGCTGGCATTGCTTTCTGCGGTAGACTGGTTACCAGCCAAGGCTATAGAAGCCAATCTGTCCTATTATTTAACCCATAACTGGAGGGAAGAGATGGATTAATATCTTTCCCAAGGGTATTTGTGCGTAAGTGAACGCAAGGAATTCAATTGGAATTCGAACTCGGCTCCTCAATTTGTCGTTCCGAGTCGATATCTATTGCACCACAACGCACATAACTAGCAATAATCTTTATAAAATAGTGGAAGCCAGACTGCCTGCCATGCGTGTGTCTCTGTGTTTGCTCCAGCCAAGGAAATGCGGGTGTTCTTGTAGGAGTGACTGTCTATGCGACCACAGCAGATCTCTGGGGGCACTCTTAGTCTCTCTGGAGCCTTGTGTGCCTTCATTTGTGTAGATGACACTTCACACGCACACGCGCACACAAGAAATTGATATTGATATATCAAATTTACTCACCTGTGACCGTCTTAAATTTAGGAAATCTGTCAGTAAACACAATGGCTTTCTCACTGTTTAAAAATTTTCTGTCTTCTGTCTTTCGCTGCAAGAATGATGATGTTTTGGGCGGACAGTATCAATATAAACAAACCCAAAGTTTGGGTTTTAGACGTAACTCAGATGGTCTTTTTTTTAAAGAATTCGGGATTACTCTTTTCACCTCGAATTTAATTTCTCAGGACCTAACATTTCCGGCAACTAATTATATCTTTTTCTTATCAATGGGAGTGTAGTGGAGCTTACATCTTGCTTCATTTTACTGAATGTTTATTAGTTATTGCTTCGATTCTCTTTGTAACCGACTTAATTTTATTGCTTCAAACTTAGTTTTTAACTTATTCTTTTTGTTGTTAAAATATTCTTCTCCACCCTTTAACCTGCTCTTCTGAGAATTTTAATAATTATTAACCAATACGTAGCCACTCAAAATTACCATCTAGATATTCCAAACAATTAAACGTTTGAACAGAGTTAATGCACTGTTACAAAGAGAACATGCTGCGCCAGAAAGAATAGCGGCGGATGTATTCAAGCTTGACAGCAAGCCTGCAACAACAGCAAAGGAAGCACTCAAAGAACATTAAGTTTCAGGTGACAAGTTTTTCTTCGGGAATAATTACGTTTTCTATTGATCGCGGAATCAGTTAATTGTCATGCGTGATACACGTCTGGGCAGAAGATTATCAGTAGTAGGTTGCAATTACTTTCTGCGGTAGACTGGCTGCCAGACAAGGCTATAGAACCCAATCTGTTCTATTATTTAACCCATAACTGGAGAGAAGGACTAATACCTTTCCCAAGGGTATTTGTGCGTAAGTAAATGCAATGAATTCAGCTGGAATTCGAACTCGGATCCCCGATTTATCGTGCCGAGTCGATATCCATTGCACCACAACAAATATACTTTATTCAAAATTACTTTTCATATACTTCACTGTCGAAGCTTTTGACACATGAATTATTTGTTGTTTTCGTTTTGTTTAGTCTTTTTTCTTTTCTTTTTTTTCAGATTTTGAGAAAAAAAATGTTGCCGTCTTGCTTCTTCTCTGAGCGACTGACTGTGGATTTGGTTGTCGTTATCAGAATAAAAAAAAAAGATGCCGAGACGACAGAGAAAAATAGGTTATGTCACAATAGATGTAAGACAAAGGAGATGAACTGACAAAGAATTTTGTAGATATTTAACGCCGCAATGACACACACACATTAGTTGACAAGCGCCTCTTATCTGAATTTAAACACACACGCACACGCACACACACACACACATATATATATATATATAAAAAAAATTTTTTTTTTAGTTTCTTTCTTTTTCCCTCCCTTCCTTCTTTTATCTCTCTTACCACCTTTTTTCCGTGTTGCTTAAACTTACGTCGATTTAACACGGCTGTCTGTTAATTTTTAGTTACATTCTCCCTTTTTTTTGCGAACCCAGACGATGTCAATTTTTTTTCTTTTCTTATTTATTTGATTTTATTCTATCTTTTTCTTTTTCTTTTTCGTTTTCTTTTTCTTTTTCTTTCCCTTTATTTTTATTTTATTTTATTATTTATTTTTTAATTTCTTTGCAATCTATTTAAAAAGGAAAAGTAGACTAATTTTTCTCCAGTTTCTGAAAGGTTTTTTCTGTTGCTGAGGTGATGTGTCGTCCCCCGTGGGGATCTTCATATCGAAATGGCCATTCAACATCTTTGAATTAATCCTTTTTTAATATATATATATATTTTTTTTTTTTCTAAACATATGCTGTGAAATATAAGAGACAATGAATGTCTATTGTGTTTAATCATGAGCCGTTCTAAATGCCGTATTTTTGCTTAAATTTCAGTTGAAAATAAAAACAAAAATTCTCCAACATTTGGATAATTATTTATTGATTTTCTTCTAAGCTTTCGGCTCACATGAGCCATCTTCAGAGAGGTTGTTTAAACTGAAATAGTATAAAATCCACCATCACCGACGATTTTATTTTGTCTTGACATAAAACTCCGCTTGGCAACGGCAATAGTTACCAAAAATAATAAACGCATTTCTTAAATTTGCAATGCGGTTTTATGACTTCACACCGCGGGATAGCGCGAAATGACAACAAAACCATTAAATGTAAGACATATATACTTACGTAATGTAATGTGTTATGGCCGGATTTAAAGGTGGTTTTATTGAGTGTTGGTTATTTAGATTTGATGTACATGGCCTCTAATGTCTGCAGGTTCCTCTTACTGTGTGTATGAGTAAAGATCACTGTATTGTTGACCAAAATCTGTCTGATATTACCGACATGTTTATGTTTTTCAGAGAAATGTTGTTTAATCGTACTCTGATCAGAAAGATGACATGTAAGTCTACGGGAGAGCGTGGTTGTAGTAAAACCAATATATGTACTAGGTTTTTTATTAGTATCAGAGATGCAATCTCTGAATGGCCATGTAAATTGGTACACTACATTGGTTTTTTGTAGAGAATTTAGTTTAGTGCCTGTTGGGTTATTATAGACTATGAGGTCAATTGTTTTAAACTTTTTATAATATATAATGAGTTTAATTTGATTATTACTTTCCACTGGTTTAACATTTCTACGTATTATGTTTTTGAGAGTTTTTTCATCTTGTTTATAATTATTATGTATTTGGTTGCAATAGTATAAGTTAATAGTGTTATGTTTATTTTGATGTAAACCAGACAAGGTGCTCTACTACATCAGAATGTGCCTCGTACCATTCAGATACCACTTTAGCTGTGTGGATCAGGGCATTATCATCCTGGAATACCACATTTCCTCCTGGAAAGATTTCTGAGGCCATGGCATACACCCGGTCAGATAAAATTCCTAAATAGTCCTGACTATTGATTCTGCAATAGAGGAAAACAATTGGGCCGACGGATTTCCATTATATTGCCCCCAGATCATTACAGATCCTCCTCCATGTTTCAAAGTAGGAAGAAGGCAGTCTGGTTAATGTACTTCTTTAGGCTGCCGCTAAACGTAAACTCTGACGGTGGGTGGAAATAAAGTGAATGATGATTCATCAGAGAAAATCATATTTTTTCCACTTCTTCATGGACCAGTTTTGATGGTTTTTACACATCTAAACGTTTCACAACATTTGCTATTGAGAGCAAGGTTTTCCTGATGGTAACCCTCCAATGAAAACCTGATCTGTGAAGCTCCCGTCGGACGGTTTTTGTAGAAACCGGATGCTCGAGATGGTCATTAAGTTCGGTAGGCACTTTAAGGGCTGTCGTTCCTGACAATTCGCGTCAGAGTCCGCCGGGCCCTATCAGAAATCTTTGATTTTCTTCCGGAATTGTGCTTCGACAACGATGTTTTGTCGTGTTTTACATATGCAGTCATTGCGTTAGATACTGTAACTCTTGAAGCGTCCAGCATTCGGGTTGTTTCAGTCACGCTTTTGCCTGCCATATGGGCGCAAACAATTTGACCTCTTTGGAAATCTGATAGGTCTGACATGTTGACGGATTTTAGTAGTTTCTGGCAATTATACTGAAATACATTAAAATATAGAAATCTAAAAGTCTTTGACGGTGTTACAAACAATTAAAAATCGGGTTGTAATTTTGAAGGTGTTCACATTATTTTGTCCAAACCATATATATATATATATATATATATATATATGTCGTTCATTCAGCAATGAATTAGAACGCTTTCGGCTATTGGGCATGTATAATGATAATATACACGCTAAAAAGTCAGCCTCCTTCTACTGAGCGCCCATAGCTCAGAGGTAGAATCGCAGACTGACGCCAATTCGGTCTGGTTTCAATCCTAGGTTAACAATCAATCGGAGTCTAACCGTACTGATGCGCTGTGATACAGTGAAACAGATCTGTCTGCGGATGACTATATATATATATATATATAGAGAGAGAGAGAGAGAGAGACTGATTGTTTAGTTACTTAGTTTTTTGTCATAATAAAATAGACCAGCAGACACTTGTTTTTAAAGGAGTTCAATACAATTACATTGGAGAACTTTTGCATGAATGAAAGAACAGAAATTATGTCTAAGTGTAACCATACCATAAAATATCTATTAGGTTCATAGAATCATGGATGAAAACGTTATAATTTCTTCTAATTTTAAAAATTGCGCGTTCAAAATTACCCTTTACGTGAGGGTTTCAAAAAACAACGTTACCTGAGCATTCTTAAAATAAACGGCAAACGGTAAAATCAGTTTTTGCAAATCACCTGAAAACTACACATGGTAGGAACCTAGGTCGCATAATAACTCGTTTACAAATGAAGAATATATATATATATATATATATATTTATGTGTGTGTGTGTGTGTGTGTGTGTGTGTGTGTGTGTATATATACACTACCAGCCATAACAAATAGGTCACCCCATTATTTTTTTAAAATGATGTATTTCATACTATTTTTTAGTATTTATTGCCAAGTGACTAATTGTAAATGAAAATAGAATGGTTCTTTTGTTAATACTGCACAATAAAATGTGCATCAAATGAATTTATAAATATTTAATAATTACCTATATTGCAGTTTCATCAATGCAAGAATGAAGAAAATTTAGTGTGAATCTGATGAGTTCATCTTTGCTTCGTTGCCTTGTAAAATTTTGCAAAGTAATGATAACAAATAAAAACATTCTATTTTCATTTGGTAATAAATACTAAAAATATGAAATACATAATTTCTTTAAAAAAACAATTACAGTGGCCGAATAATTGTGGCCAGTTGTGTTGCAATGCGCCTATAGTTTCGGGGACAGCGACTCCGACTGACACTAAATCAGTCGAGTTTCGGTCCCGTGCAGAAGCAAGTGGATGTGTCTAGTCATACTGATGAGCTGTGATACAGCGAAACAGGCTTGTATGTGGATGACTAATATATTCTGCTCTCATTACGATTGAGCTCTCTGGAGAAGAAAATTTTAAAAACAGTTTCTACTTCGGCTATAATGCGTGACTCTTCAGAAATGAATTGAGCTCTCTGGTAAGAAAATTTTAAAAACAGTCCACTTTTGCGATATGCGTAACTCTTCAGAAATGAATTGAGTTCTTTCGTTGACTGACGTGTGTATACGCTGCTTATATAGAACACGTTAAAATTTCCCTTCTCTAATTCCATGCGTCGATGGCTTAGTGGGTAGCGACTCCGAGTGACACCAAATCGGTCGAGTTTCGATCCCGGCCAGAAACAAGTGGATGTGTCTAGCCACACTGATGAGCTGTGAAACGGGCTTGTAAGTAGATGACTAATATATATATTAATTCAATAGACGAAGGAGAATATATATATATATATATATATATATTCTCCTACGTCTGTGGCACGACTCAGAGTTTCATGCGTGATGCAATCATCAGGTGTATATCTCAAACTAAGAGTTTAATAGATTTGAATTTAAATTTACTCAATGTTCATGGGAATTAAATCGTATAAAGTTAAGTTACTGCTTTTTTATTAACAAGATTAAAAATATAAATATCTTAATGTTACGAGTAGATAAAAATTGATATGTAAATTTATAATTAAAATAAAAAAAATAGTAAAAATAGTAAAATGCAGGGAGAAGAAATGTAAGGGACATAAATTATGAAACGTAAAAATTTAAATATTCAAATATTACATGTAGATAAAAAAAATTAAAATTTTAAAATAAAATGAAAATAGATAAAATAAATTAAAGATGGAAATAAAAATTAAGAATTAAAAAGTAAAACTTAGAATTTAAATTGAAAAATAAAAAATTTAGGGTTTTAATTTGTAGCAGATAAGAAATTAATTAAAATCAACTTTCTTTTTCACTTTTATAAAAATTCACAATGACGTGTGAAATCCTGGTTTTTCCCAAATAGAAAAAGTTTAACCATGTGCTTGAAACCAGATTTCGCAAGTAGGTGTTAAAATGACTTTTGACGAATGGGAGCGACTTGCAAGGCTTGAGGACTTAGCGATCCAGTGCTAAATGCAAAAAGACTAGATAACTGACCTCGGCGTCAGTCAAGAGAGTCAAAGGAGAGCCGCGAGACGAAACATCAAAAATGTAACTTCAACTTCAAACGACTCCGACGTTGTCCTATTTCTCTTTCTCCTTATCTCTTTCAACAATTACTACAACGAACATTTTGTACGAACTCTACCCTTAGAACGTTTTGTACGAACTCTACTCTTAACCTCTTAATAATGTTTCTAATTGAACATTGACTTCAACAACTTGTGTTAATCTTTCCTTTTAATAAATTTCTATTTTAAAATACAAAATATATTTTTTTTATTCTTACTCTATTGCTCATATTCCATCCTGCCGTCAACCAACATTCTGATAATTCTGATGATGATAATTATTGATAAAACTTGTAAACTGTAAGGAGTTTGGTTATGACTGACACAAGGCCGAATCAAAGAAACATTAACCAGCTCCCTACTACCACAAATTCATAATTGTTAAAAGTAATATTGCGGTGGGGAGAAAGAAAGAAAGAAAGAAAGAAATTGGCGAACGTATATAGGAGTCTGTATCAATTGGGGTCTAAGAATTTAAGTATATTTTCTATGTCTGAATGTGGTCATTAAATTACTTTTTTTTGAGCAAATTACGTTTGTTGGTTTAAGATGACAAGTTTTTCTAAAAGGCATAGATTAGATTTACATCCTTTTTCATTGTAAGGTCTGGATTTAGCTACGACTAGCAGTAAAGCCCGGCGTTGCTCGGGTGTAATGAAAGCTTTAAAACTAATCCATGGTCCTGGAGCTCAGACTCAGCCTAAAGAATATTTGTGTGAAGTTTTGTGAGAATCGGATAAAAATTGTGGATTTGTATAAAGGACATACAGACAGATAAACAGACACACGCACACACACACACAAACATCTTGCCTTTATATATATATATATATATATATATATATATCGATTTTCTGCACTATTGTAAGAACTGAAACCTTGAAAATTCTGAATATCGTTTCTTATGTCTTTGTCTGTGAGTGTATCAAATTTGATTAAAATCGGACCACTCCTTCTATAACTCAATTTTTTCGATTATCGGTTTTCCATATTGATCTGGGGTACCTCGACACAAAACTTAGCTGAGAGCACTCTCAGACGCTTACAGTACAACTGTGTAAATTTTCAAGAAAATCGGTTCAGTCGTTTCGGAGTCTATAGGTAACGGACACACACACACAGAGACAAAGTTCCATTTACAAATAAGTTTAGATATGCCAGGTAATAATTACGTTCTTGTTTTTTTAATTTCCACTAATCTTTATATTTAAAAAGCAATCTGTGTGTTACTGTTCCCTATGAACGCCTACATTTTTTAAACTATGCCATTCAAACTTTCTAGGGCCGCATATCTACAGGGAAGCCAAGTCGACACATACTTTTTGAGTTTAAGTTCAGCAATTTTCCCTTTTGCACTTTTTGGCCAATGGAGCAGATTGTTTATATTTACTCCGTAAAATATCTAAGATCTAAGATGGTTACTAGATTATGTCACAGAAATTAAATCACACGTGTCAAACGTGACAAAAATATTTTTATTAAAAAAAATGAGTTTTTATATTTAATTTTTATTGCGACGTTTGATTTCCGTAAAACATCTAAGATCTAAGATGGTAGCTGAATTACGTCACAGAAATCAAATCACACGTGTCAAACGCGACTAAAACATTTTTTTTTATAAAAAAAAAGAAAAAAGCCTTTATATTTAATTTTTATTCCGAAGTTTTAAAAATTCATTTGGTCAACAAAAAATGTGACTATTTTTGCCCGTAATTTTAAAACAAAAGAAATATTAAAAAATGAAGGCGTGCATAGAGAACAGTTACACACAGACTCACAGATTGCCTTTTATATATATATATATATATATATATATATATATATATATATATATATATATTATATTTTAAGTGTCTGCAGCGAATTAAAACACATTTGTTTCATCCGCTGAAGAAATTAAAATGTTCTGAGTTGCACGGGCAACGCCGGGTTATGATGCTAGTGTATAGATAAAGCAGTAATTTTGCTGTATTTACTGCTGTTAAAAGACAACATGCGGTTTATTTTATATCTTATCTTTCATTCGTTAGAAGTACTTCCAAAGTAAAATTTAACATCACTATCATCCGAATGAATTCGAGCTCTATAAACAACTAGCAGTATAGCCCGGCGTTGCTCGGGTGTAATAAAAGCTTTAAAACTAATCCATGGTCCTGGAGCTCAGACTCTTTGAACATTGGCACGAAAGACTAAAATGTATTACTTGTTTCCAGTCAAAGCGAAACCGTAGATTCAAACAAAAATGAAGACAAATTTTGATTTCCGCTATCGATGTCAAATACATTTTCCGTCTCAAACTGAAATTGAAGGCTAAATAAGTCCTCTGAGTAAATGGTATCATGACTGAGACTAAGAACTACAATTATACCTACTTAGAGCAAAACCCGAAGCAAAAACCAAAATGAAAGGGCTGAAAACCTGATTTTAATCAGACCCGATAGAATATCAGGGTATCGGTTTTCAATATCGGAGTCAAATAGGTCATCCAAGGATAAACTAACCTAAGTAAGTCCATGAAAACTTATCGTACCCATCGGGAGTAAAATTGGAGAAAATGAGTCGTATTGATGGCTGAATATCGGTTTTTGATCAGAATCGATAGAATATTGGGGGTATCGATTTCCGATATCAGGGTAAATGCGTCTATTGAGAAGATCTACTTATGTTTGAGACTAAAAACTACAATTTTACAAAGTTAGAGCAAATTCTGCAGCAAGAACCACGATAAAAGTTCTGAAATCCTGATCTTGATCAGACCTGATCGGATATCGGGATATCGATTTCTGATATCGAGGGAAGTCGGAAAAATAAGCAGCCCATGACCTACAGGAAGCCTAAAGAATATTTGTGTGAAGTTTGGCGAGAATTGGATAAAAATTGTGGATTTGTATAAAGGACATACAGACAAAGAGATAGACAAACAGACACAAACAAACGTCTTGCCTTTTATATATATAGATAGATACTTTCGGATATACACTGGAAATTCAATAGGCAGGTTTGATTTTTCGGCAGTTCTAATTATTTTTAGAAGGATCGTTTTTGTCCTTACTTGGTTAACTGAGGTGGACCAAATATTTATTTGATATGATAACATTATGATGTGAAATATATTTATCTATGTTTTTAACGCAACTATGACTGTCTTTAGCATTGTTTTTGTTGAAGAATGTCTTTTAGTGTGGGTGAATGGTACCGGAAAGAAAACTACAAAAGGTAGATGTGGAGAGTGACACAAAAGGACTACAAATAAACAGCAAGAGAAAACTGAATGCATGGTCATCATCAAAAAGAACAACACAAAATGCCAAATACAGGTGGGAGATACTAGAATCAAGCAGGTACATACATTTAAATATCTAGGAAGAGTTCTAACAGGAGATGGAAAGTGCGACTCAGAGATCCGAAGGCGAATTGGCATGGCTAAAGACGCGTTGTAGAAGCTGAGTAAAGTACCAAGACACAGGAAAATTTCATTAGAAACAAAGAAGACAGTGCTAGATTCCTATGTGATGTCAGTTCTTCAATACGGCAGTGAATGCTGGCCAATATCATCGAAGATGAAGGAAAAACTTGAAGCAGCGGAGATGTGGTTCTACAAAAGGATGCTGTGGATATCGTGTATAGAGCATGCGAGCAACGATGAGGTGTTGCAAAGAATGGCAACGTAAACGAAATTAATAGTAAGTATCAGAAAGAGACAACTGAAGTTCCTGGGACATGCAATGAGGAAAGAGGGCTTGGAGAACTTGATACTGACAGGCCAGATGGAAGGAAAAAAAGACAGTGCCACCAGGGATGAGGAGACATGGAGAACTATGATTGTTACGTCCCGAAGGGACAGGGCACATAGAAGAAGAAGAAGAAGAAGAAGAAGAAGAAGAAGAAGAAGAAGAAGTATGGTATAACTTATGAATTAGGTTAAGGAATGGTTTACCAATGTTAGTTTGGACGTTACAACTGAGCGGGGGGGGGGGGCAAATAATGTTATGCTTTACGTGATTTCTGCTTAATTCTGCCTACTTTGTTTAAAACAAAGGATTCTCAACTAGTGATGAGATTACTATTTTCTAAGCATTAATGTATTTAATTTTAGAATTGTCAAAAAATGTCCTTATTGCTAGACTTGGTCAGTTAATTAAGTGTCATACGTGATACACGTTTTGGGCGATCATGTCTCAAAATAGACATGACTGACTGGGGAGAAGGTTATCCCGCAGTAGGTTGCCATTGCTTTTTGCAGTAGATTGGTTGCCAGCCAAGGCTATAGAACCCAATCTGTCCTGTTATTTGACTCATAGCTACAGGGGGAAGAGATGTATTATATTATTAAGTAATAATAAATGGGGGATCAGTTTATTACTTCATAACAATATAAAATTGATCCCCCACTTTATGTCCAGTAAAAGTCTTAATCATGTTTTCAACTATTATATTCAGTCAATCAGTTAAGTTCCATACACCCTTTGGGCGATCATGTCTCGAAAGAGAAATGACTGACTGGGCAGAAGATTATCCCGCGGTAGGTTGCCATTGCTTTCTGAGGTAGACTGGTTGCCAGTCAAAGGCTATAGAACGCAATCTGTCCTGTTAGTTGACTCATAGCTGGCGGGAGAAGAGATGTATTATATTACTAAGTAGTAATTATTGGGGGATCAGTTTATTACTTCATAACAATATAAAATTGATCCCCGAATTTATGCCCAGTAAAAGCTTTAATCATGTTTTCAACTATTATATTCAGTCAGTTAAGTGCCATACGTCATACACGCTTGGGCGAAATTGGATAGATTTGTGAAGGTTGTTGATGATTCTCTGGCTACACAACATTAGTTTAGAATACTGGGCGTTGTTGAATTGCAGTAAACGTTTCCATTTAGGATTAGTAAATACAGATTTTATTTAATAACAGAATTACATGACTGATCAAAACTTATTTTATAAATGGAACTTTGTCTCTGCGTGTATGTGCATGTGTGTGTGTGTGTGTGTGTGTGTGTGTGTGAGTGTCTGTTAACTATAGACTCCGAAACGGCTGAACCGATTTTCTTGAAAATTTACACAGTTGTACAATAAGCGTCTGCGAGTATTCTTAGCTAGGTTTTGTGTCGAGGTACCCCCGATAAATATTGAAAATTGATAATCGAAAAAATCGGGTTATAGAAGGAGTGGTCCGATTTTAATCAAATTTGATACACTCATAGACAAAGACATAAGAAACGATATTCAAAAGTTTCTAGGTTGCAGTTCTTACAATAGTGCAGAAAATCGATAGTATATATATATATATATATATATATATATATATATATATATATATAAAGTCAAGATGTTTGTGTGTGTGTGTGTGTCTGTTTATCTGCCTGTATGTCTGTATTTTTTTCAGCCCTTTTATTTTAATTTTGTCTTCGGGTTTGGCTTTAAGTAGGTATAATTGTAGTTCTTAGTCTCAGCCATGATACCATTTACTCAGAGGACTTATTTAGCCTTCAAGATTCAGTTTACGACGAAAAAAGCTTATTTGATATCGATACTAGGAAATCAAAATTTGATTTACATCCTTTCATTTTTCTTTCAGTCTACGGTTTCGCTTTAACTGGAAACAATTATTGTTTTTTAGTCTTTCGTGCCAACGCCCAAAGAGTCTGAGCTCCAGGACCATGATTTAGTTTTAAAGCTTTCATTACACACGAGCAACGCCGGGCTAGTGTAAATTAAAACAGACTTTTAAAAGATTATAAATTTTATGAATTATTGTGTTAAAAATTTAAAAATTTGAAAACAGTTCTTGTAACAATTCGTTTTAAATCGAAACAATTTTCCCTTAAAACACTGTTTATAATATATCATGAAAGCAATTTATTTTCATTAAATTAATTAATTCTTTGTTTTCGTGTATTTTTATTTCACGATTCAGAGTAGATTTTCTTGATTAAATCCAAAAATTGATAATTTAAATTTTTCTAGGACTTGTGCTTATAACTAATATATACATTAAGCGTTATGATTAAGAATTTCTTAAAATTTCATTAAGTTAAATGCAAAGATGTAAGAGATGTAAACATAATTTTTACGGGATTTTCTGAAAAAGTAACGTTTAGTAAGTAAAAAATATTAGAGAAAACCATTAACATAAAAAAACTGCAATATGAACTCATGTAAAAAATGATTACTGGACATTAGATTAATAAGTCTCAAAAGTTCTGTTGTTCTTAAAGACATGTAGGGATTGAATAAAAATACGAAATAAAATAAAAAACACTAAATAAAATAAAAAGACAAAATAAAATAAAAGTACAAAATAAATTAAAGAAAAATCTCTCAGGAAAGATAATTTACGCATGTGCAAAAAAAGAGGCTTCCTGGCGCCAAAAATAAAGTCTCGCTCTTTTTCTGTTGGACTTTGACTGGTGAAGACGTGCCGACTGTTCGGAAAGTAATTTCCTCAACAAGAGGTCGTTGGAACCAAAAATAAAATCAGTGTCCAAACTGTCCCTCTGGTGTCTCTGTATCCCTCCTTTTCTCTTTGCCTATTTATTTCAGCGACGAAAGCCATTCAACAAGTTTTGGATGTTTAGGTGAAAGAACCAACCCAGCAGTAATAGCCATAACATCCGTAGACACATGGCCCAGTGGATATAGACGTTGATTAGCTCCTGTGATTTGACTCTAAGAGTTGTGATATCAATACCAGGCTACAGCAGTGGTGAACAAGCAACTAACAGGGTTAGAGGGAGATAACTCATGACTACCAGAAGAGGCGCTACTATGCAAGGAATGAAGTTCATATACACCAGTGTTTGTAATAAAGGGTGTTTACCAGAGCAATTTTGACACGTATTACTGGTTTCATCTCTATGCTTGGTCGACTTAGGAGATTTTTGTAGCATAGCATATGTGCTGATTCCTTAAGTTTACGTAGTTTCCAGTGGCATTCTCCATCATATCGCCGAGTGATTGTAATAAAGGGTTCGGTTCGAAATTCCTAACACCTGAAGAAGGCCGGAGCGTACAACGGCCGAAACGTCGTACAAATGGCAAGAAAGATGAAGACAATAGTCCGAATAATGTAAATAATGTAAAAAAAAAATATTTCGTACTTTCCTCTTAATATCAGCCCAAATATTTGTGTGTGTGTGTGTGATAGAGTGAAACTGATCTGTCTGCGGATGACTATATATATATATGTGTGTGTGTGTGTAGTTATGTATATAGTGCGACTGTATGTGAGAGAGACAAAGAGAAAGAGAGAGAATAGAAAGTACTGAAGCAGTGAATGTGTGAGTTTAAACAGAAAACTGAAAAAGTATGCAAATTTCACCTCTCACACCTCACCACCGGCGAAAACTTGACCGGCCTTTACAGAGAGGTCAGTAGACGGCATGTCCGAATGAAACTGGTATATATCACGGCGAATTACAGGTGCACACCAAACAATAAATCAAAGACGGGTGGCGGTTTTTAAAATGTGCCTTATCAACACTGAAAAGTTTTCCTTTGAGAAATTTTGCTCTGAAAAGCTGCAATACAACTGGCTTTCGCTTCCACTGGATGGATAGAATTTCTCAAAGGAACAGCTTACAGGTAAAACGAATTAAAATTACATTTAAAAACGAGAAGCCATCTCAAAACGAAGGAGAAGAGACGCTTGTATTCGTGAGCAACAAACGATACCCTCATTTCATTAACACTTGTATTCATTTATCCATCACGCAATTGAAACTCTTCTTTCTTTTTTTAATCGTATCACCCCGAGCAAGGCGGTAACGCCACTGATGTGCAGGGGGCTACATAAGAGTAAAAAGATTAGATAGGAGGAGAGTGAAGAGAAAGTCGAACCAGTTAGAAAAGAGCAAGAGAAGGATGAGAAGACAGGTGTGATGACAGTTGCAAAGATGGAGAGAAAGGAAAGGATATACAGGGTGATGTTGAAAGAACTAGAGTCAAGGGGTTAAGAGATGAGTATTGACATTGCATTTAAATTCCTGGAGGTTGTAGCCGTCAGGAAAGCAATAATATGGAAGAGAGTCCCACAGGCGGGAAGTGCGAGAAAAGAAGCTAGTCCAGTAAAATTGTCAGCTGCATTTGGTTGATCTAATTGCGAATGTGTAGGACCCAGTTGTCAGTCTTGTTGCACGAGTAAACACCTGTTGCAGGGGCAACAGTGACTTAAGTTCGTTGAAGCAGAAGCCATGAAAGTACTTATTGAACAGACAAAGGGAAGTGGCTGGAGTCAGGCCGCCAAATCGGTACCTTTCACATTAATGATTCTCCTTTGGAGCCTGTCGAGAACACTGAGATGAACAGCAGGGGCGCCTGACCATATATGACAGCAGTATTCCATGCAAGGACGGATGATTGATTTTATGTGCCAGATGGACTCAGGCAGAAAAAACATCCTGGCCTGACACAGTGACCCAACCTTCCTAGCAGTGGATTTAGCTATTGACTCAATGTAATGGTTCCACTTGAGATCAGAAGAGAGAGTAAGGCCGAGGGAGCGCAGTGCATTACTCTCAGGGAGACTCGCTTGGTCCATGCTTACACTAAAGAAATAATAAGTTTAAAGGGGGCTCATATTATTTGATAATAACATTTGCCTTTGCACTATTTTTTTCATTACTTTTAAGCGAATGAATTTTCCGACCTTCTGTCATGGTGGCATCACCCATTTCAATGGATTGAACGCTTCCTACAAATACATATACTTCCCCTCACAATAAAAGATCAGAGAGAGAGAGAGATAGAGAGAGAGAGAGAGAGAGAGATCAGTAGATCAACAGAAAGTGATTTGCAGAGATAGCCAAGACTGCTACCGTACGACCATTGCAAATCCTAATTATAGTATTACTTCCTAAAACGCATTTATTCGTTCTACTAACAGAGTTCCAAAGTATTTATATTTTGCTGTGTTTAATATTTATATGGTTATTTCTTATTTTGGTTGTTGTTTTATTATTTCTTGCTGGACTTCTTACGCGGGTTCACAACACCTTCGTTAAGTATTATATGAGCTTAGAATAAAATCATTTGTTTTAATCATAGGGTTGATTTTGGCTACAATGTAGAATTTAGACACCCGAGCGAAAATGTTTCCTGCGGCGGTTGCAGCTTCTAGAAGTGGGGTGTTTTGCTGCTTTGAAATGGAAACAGAAGCGCCTGCTAATTTGAAATAAGACATTAGCGAGTTAATTGATGCAACGCAGGTAGAAGAAGCGAGCGGCCGCTTTATAATGTATAAAAGCTAAAAAAAATAAAGATAAGGGGTCTTGTTCGAATAAGTAATGAAGAAGTTTCCATATAAAAATTTTGAATGAAAAATGCCATGACTAAAACGTAATGACGCAATTAATAACTAGAAAGAGCAGTCAAAGACCGCAAACCTCCGCCATGGCAATATCGAAATCATCTCAGCAACAAGAGATGATTATTAAAATGAGAATAACTACAATTCTCAAAAGTGAAAATACAAAAAAAAATAAATAATAAAAATGTAAAATTAGGCTGCAAAAATTGTGGAATAATTCGTTTTTATATTTTAATATCTCAAAGATATGTTTGATTCACTTTTCGTGTATTTTATACTAGCATCATAGCCCGGCGTTGCTCGTGCAACTCAGAACATTTTAGTTGTAGGAGAAAGAAATCTATTTTCTTTTGTTTTGCTTAGACGTGATTTGATGTTTTCTGTGAAATCGTAAACAACATTGCGTTTGTTTTTGTTTCAAAATTATGGGGGAAAATATTTACATTTTTTGTTGACTAAATGAATTTAACATAAAAATAAAAATTATTTATTTTGTTTTATTGAAATTAGAAATATAAAAACTATTACGCTCTCAATTCAGAAATTTTCGAAGAACATTTAAAAATGTAGACATTTAATTTTAGAGGAAAAAGTTACATTAATGCCACACGAATTTACATACAGTTGATTTACTGCATTAAATATTTAACGAAAAAAGCTTTACTGTTTTTAAAATTTTATTTTCTGAAGTATGAAATATTCAAACTGAAAAGAAAAAGACTTAAATAATTAAATTAAACATTGGCACTTTTTTTTTTACATATTTTGTTTTTGTTTGAAAAAACACTCACTTTTAAATATTTCATTTGTTTCAAAATTACGGGGAAAAATATTCACATTTTTTTGTTGACCAAATGAATTTTTAAAACGTCAGAATAAAAATTAAATATAAATTCTCATTTTCTTTATTTTTAATAAAAAAATATTTTAGTCGCTTTTGACACGTGTGATTTGATTTCTGTGACGTAATCTAGCAACCATATTAGATCTTAGATGTTTTACGGAGCAAATGTAAACAATCGGCTCCATTTGCCAAAAAGTGCACAAGGGAAAATTGCTGAACTTGAACTCAAAAAGTATGTGTCGACCTGGCTTCCCTAGAAAGTTTGAATGGCGTAGCTTAAAAAATGTAGACGTGCATAGATTACAATCACACACAGATTCACAGATTGCCTTTTATATATATACAGATTTGTTTTCTTTTTTGTTTTTTGTTTTTTTTTATTTTAGACAATAAATATTGAATTTATATTGTAAATAATAATTTTTTCGTGGAAAAATATTGCGTTCATAAAACGTAAAATGGAAGGCAAACTAGGGGAAGTAATTCAGTATTTTACATGTGAAACATACGAGAAAATATTATGAAACTTTATGCTGTGCCAGATCAACTCCAAAATTTTATCAGTTCGAACCGAAATCTTATCAGTTCGTAGCTAATAGTCCCTGAACGTTTAATTCAAATCCATGAAGTGGGTCTTGAGATATCTTGATCACGGATAGACAAACGAACAAACAAATAGTAAACGTGAATAAAAACGAAACCTCAGCCAGTCAGTCAGTTAAGTGCCATATGTGATACACGATTTGGGCGATCATGTCTCGAAGGAGACAAAACTGACTGGGCAGAAGATTATCCGTCATTGCTTTCTGCGTTATACTGATTGCCAGCCAAGGCAATCTGTCCTGTTATTTGACTCATAGCTAGAGGGGGAAGAGATGTATTATATTATTAAGAAGTAATAAATAGGGGATCAGTTTATTACTTCATAACAATAGAAAACTGATCCCCCACTTTATGCCCAGTGGAAGCTTAAACCAGGTTTTCAATTATATTCAGTCAGTCAATTAACTGCCATATGTGATACACGATTTGGGCGATCATGTCTCGAAGGAGACAAAACTGACTGGGCAGAAGATTATCCGTCATTGCTTTCTGCGTTATACTGATTGCCAGCCAAGGCTGTAGAACCCAATCTGTCCTGTTATTTGACTCATAGTTAGAGGGGGAAGAGTTGTATTATATTATTAAGTAGTAATAAATGGGGGATCAGTTTATTACTTCATAACAATAGAAAACCGATTCCCCACTTTATGCCCAGTCAAAGCCTTAATCATGTTTCCAACTATTATATTCAATTAGTCAGTTAAGTGCCATACGTGATACACGCTTTAGGTAATCATATCCCGAAAGAGACATGTCTGACTGGGCAGAAGATTATCCCGCACCAGGTTGTCATTGCTTTCTGCGGTAGACTGGTTGGCAGCCAAGGCTTTGGAACCCAATCTCTTCTATTATTTAACCCATAACCGGAAGGAATAGACGGATTAATACCTTTCCCAAGGGTATTTGGGCGAAAGTGAATGCAACGAATTCAGCTGGAATTCGAACTCTGCCCCTTGTTTTCTCGTTCTGAGCCGATATCCACTGCACCAAAACGCACTTTCCCAGGCGAAGGTAGAAAAGGATATATCAATTTATTTTTTCTTTATTTTCATTCTTTATGCTATTTCTTACCCAAGGCTCAAGAGTCACTCAGGATAGATGGTGTGTGAATAATAATGTTAAAGAGGAATTAAGAGTTGCCTATTAAGAACATATATAGGATTCTATAGTTGGGCCAACACATGAAGAGGTTAGCACCGTAATAATATAAAAAACACACTATCGTGAGATTGTTTCTCAAATTAACAATTCTGGGGAATAGGTAGTCTTATCAAGAGAATAAGAGTGGAATTAGGATGAGTCGATCCTGTAAGGATGTATTCTCGCCAAACTTCCCACAAATATTCTTTAGGCTTCCGTAGGTCATGGGCTACTTATTTTCCCGATTTTCCCCCACCCCCGATATCAGAAATCGATAACCCGATATCCGATCAGGTCTGATCAAGATCAGGATTTCAGCCCTTTTATTGTGCTTCTTGCAGAAGTTGCTCTAACTTTGTAAAATTATAGTTTTTAGTCCCAAACATTAGTAGATCATCACAGACAACTCATTTTCCCGATACTGGAAATCGATATCCCCGATATTCTATCGAATCTGATCAAAAACCGATATTCAGGCATCAATATGGCTCATTTTTTCCAATTTTACTCCCGATGGGTACGATAAGTTTTCATGGACATAATTAGGTTAGTTTATCCTTGGATGACCTATTTGACTCCGATATTGAAAATCGATATCCTGATATTCTATCGGGTCTGATCAAAATCAGGTTTTCAGTCCTTTTATTTTGGTTTTTAAGTAGGTGTAATTGTAGATCTTAGTCTCAGCCACGATTCCATTTACTCAGAGGACTTATTTAGCCTTCAAAATTCAGTTTATGATGAAAAAAACTTATTTAATATTGATACCAGGAAATGAAAATTTGACTTACATCCATTCATTTTTCTTTCAGTCTCCGGTTTCGCTTTAACTGGAAACAACTATTGCTTTTTAGTCTTTCGTGCCAACGTCCAAAGAGTTTGCGCTCCAGGACCATGGATTAGTTTTAAAGCATTCATTACACCCGAGTAATGCCATGCTATACTGCTAGTATTATATAGAATACTGAAAATAATGTTAATTCTGCGGGTGTGACAAAATACAAACTAGAAAAGAACCTAGGCAATTATTTACTTCAAAAGCATTACATATACAACCTTGTACAAATTAATATAAACAAATGCTTTAATTTGTATTTTTTATTGAATGAGTAATTTTCAATACTCTTGGTATTATTTCGAACAATTGTTCTCGTCTTGGTTGACATAGATGCTTTAACAGACACCACTTTTCGATCAAGTACCCTCGGGATGTGGTTGTGGTGCAGTGGATATCGGCTCGGAACGTGAAATCGGGGTGCCGAGTTCGAATTCCAGTTGAATTCATTGCATTCACTTACGCGCAAATACCCTTGGGAAAGGTATTAATCCGTCTATTCCTCCAAGTTATGGGTTAAATAATAGGACAGATTGGGTTCTATAGCTTTGGCTGGCAACCAGACTACCGCAGAAAGCAATGGCAACCTACTGCGGGATAATCTTCAGCCCAGTCAGTCATATCTCTTTCGAGACATGATCGCCCAGGCGTGTTTCACGTATGGCACTTAACTGACCCTCTGGATGTGCGTTGTGGTACAGTGGATATCGGAATTAAAAGACAGAAATCTCTCCCCCCACAGACTAAATGGAAGATTATAATTAACCTTCATCCACAAAAAAAGCCTATGTGCCACGATCGGTTCCATCCGGGATCGATACTTGACCAATTTGGTATTAGCCAAAGCTATCGACGCACGACTGAGGCAGGAGGAAATTTCAACGTGTTTTATATATGCTGTATGTACAGTTCATGACTAAAGAGTAAGGCTTAAATCGCAGAAGCGGCAATTGTTTATAAAAATATTCCACTCTAAAGAGCTCAATCGGATAACGATATATATATATATATATATAACGAAGAGAATCTCTCTCGAAATAAAAGTTTCCGCGTCGCAGTGTACAATTAAGTCATAATTATATGATTATATATATATATATATATATATATATATATATATATATATATATATATATATATATTGTTCAATACTCGACGACATAATTATTGCAAAAATATAAAATAAGAAAGCACTTTTAAAGAGTAAACACGCAGCAAGAGCTTTCATAACTGGTAGTAAAGTTTAATAACTGGTAGTAATGAGAATGAGCTAAGCTGACGCTGCATCACTATTGTCTCTCAAATTAACTTAATTGATGCTGCTTCACTATTAACTCTATCTCCATGAACGTGATAGGAGCAATATATATATATATATATATATATATATATATATATATATATATACCGTGTTAAGCCAACTTGGGAGAGAAAAATTATTGATCATGTTTAAATCAACACGAAAAAACCCTGTAAATTTTATAATGCCGTCTTAAACCAACTTGGGAGAGATAAATTATTGATCATGTTTGAATCAACAAAAAAAGACCTGTAAATTTCAAAATGCCGTGTTAAACTAACCGTGTTAAACTAACTAAGGGATATTTCTTGTTGATTCATATATATCCTAATGCTCCCTAAGTTAATATAAGAGTAATCTTTCCTATTATAATACTGTTATATATATATATATATATATATATATATATATATATATAACAGTAATAGGAAGGATTACTCTACTATTAACTTAGGGAGCATTAGTGCACTTACGACACCTTCGAGTATTGTTCAAGATATACCAGGGAGTGTCGCGACGACCGGCTTAAAAAAACAATTTCAGATGATAAAAATGAAATAAAGAATCATATTTCGTAAACAGTTTGTTCGAAAGCGTAATTATAAAAAAACATCGCGTTTTCTCATTTAATCAGATGGAAAGATTTATGTCTTTAATTAGTAGTATGTTTATATATATATATATATTTGCTTGTGATAAAACCACGGGAGGTACTTATTTTACCTTCAGTAAATCTTTGATAAGGCAAAAGATAAAAGAAACACAAAGAAATGGAGAATGATATTGAAATTTCTTTTGAAAGATAAACAGAAACTACTTCTGACGATTTATTCTGTTCTCAACGTGTCTCCGTTTCACTATTGCTTCACCATTACACAAAAATATTTTGCTGTCGTTCAAAATAAAGTTATGCCAGGTCAAGCTACAAGTGTCACTGTGTTATGGTGAAACACATCTATTCAATAGTGAATAAACTCTCCCACATAATTTAAGTAGGAGTAGTAAGAAGAACGGGGGTCAGTCGATGTTGGATTATATTAGTCGAATACGAATGTAGTCTGTGACCTGGCAAGATTACACTGCGTAATATATATCATATCAAGTTCCTAACGTTTTGTACGTCGAGCCTATTAGGACCGATTTTAGCTCAAATACTAGCCTCCACTGCGAAAATAACACCACAACACACTGGTAGCATGTAACCTAGTATTGCCTAGCTCAGTTAATCAGTTAAGTGCCACACGTAATACAGGCTTGGGCAATCATGTCTCGAAAGAAACATGACTCACTTAGCAGATGATTTTCCGGCAATAGGTTGCCATTACTTTTACAGTAGTCTGGTTGCTAACCAGGGCTATAGAACCCAATTTTCCTGTTATTTAACACATAGATGGAGGAGAGAGACGGATTAATACCTTTCCCAAGAGTATTTGAGCGTAAGCGAATCCAACGAATTTAACTGGAATTCGAACTCGGCTCTCCGATTTCTCGTTCTGAGCTGATATCCACTGCCCAACAACGCACATCTTTGCCTACCTCACAAAGTCTTATTTGCTGAGAGGATTCAAACGCCCATACATCATATTTACCAATTATAGTTCTGGTGCCTCTAAAAGTATGTTCGTTGTGGCGCAGGGGATAACGGCTCGAAACGAGAAATCGGGTAGCCGAGTTCGAATTCCTGCTGAATTCATTGCTTTCACTTACGCGCAAATACCCTTGGGAAAGGTATTAATCCGTCTCTTCCCTTAAGTTGAGGTTTAAATAACAGGACAGATTGGGTTCTGGTAACCAATCTACCGCAGAAAGCAATGGCAACCTACTGCCGGATAATCTTCTGTCCAGTCAGTCATGTCTCGAAAAAGACATGATCGCCCAAGCGTGTATCACCTATAGCACTTAGCTGACTGACTGAATATAATAGTTGGAATAATGATTAAGGCTTATATTGGTCATAAAGTGGGGGATCTGTTTATTACTTCATAACAATAGGAAACCGATCCCCCACTAATTACTACATAATAATATAATAGATTTCTTTTCCCTTTACCTATGAGTCAAATAACAGCACAGATTGGGTTCTATAGCCTTGGCTGGCAACTAATCTACCGCAGAAAGCAATGGCAACCTACTGCAGGATAATCTTCTGCCCAGTCTGTCATGTCTCTTTCGAGACATGATCGCCCAAGCGTGTATCACGTCTGGCACTTAACTGCATCGCATGATGGAAAAAGGCTTCAAACTTGTTAAAGGCAAAATTTTATCGTTAAAATGTTTACGTTATCATTAAGAGGAAAGATAAAAGTATTTTTTTATTATTTAATTGTTTTAACCATTTTAGCACGTTCAAAATTTTGGTTAAAACCTTGTTTTCATGTGTCATCGAGTGGTGCTAAGGAATAAGGAATTTTAGCGTCCTTTTTGGCGTTAAAAACACTTTGTTTTAGAAATTCTTGCTAAAGTCAAATAATTTTCGAATTTAGATTAATTTTTTAGGGCTTTTTCAAAAATGAATTATAAATTATTTTTTAGAAAATTTTAGTAAAAATATATATTTTTTTTTACATCTGTTTTCCTCACTTATTTAATTTTTTATGAAATTTGGAGAAATTAAAAAGGAGCCAGACTGGGTTTCATAGCTAAGGATGCAGTAAGTCTATCGATTACACAGTATCCCTGGGTAAGGTTTTTTAAGTCTGATCTCGAAGGGTCTTACGGCCATATCACGTTGAATACACCGGTTCTCGCTCGATCACCAAAGTTAAGCAATGTTGAGCCTAGTCAGTACTTAGATGGGTGACCGCTTGGGAATAGCAGGTGATGTAAGCGTTTAGTGAATGATGTGCGTGCTTACGGCCATATCACGTTGATCACACCAGTTCTCGCTCGATCACCAAAGTTAAGCAATGTTGAGCCTAGTCAGTACTTAGATGGGTGACCGCTTGGGAATACCAGGTGATGTAAGCGTTTAGTAACGGATGTGCGTGCTTACGGCCATATCACGTTGATTACACCAGTTCTCGCTCGATCACCGAAGTTAAGCAACGTTGAGCAGGTCAGTACTTACATGGGTGACCGCTTGGGAATACCAGGTGCTGTAAGCGTTCAGTGACGGATGTACGTTGTGGTGCAGTGGATGTCGGCTTGGAAAGAGAAATCGGTGAGCTGAGTTCGAATTCCAGTTTAATACCCTGCATTCACTTAAGCACTGGTACCCTTGGGAAAGATATTAATCCGTCCCTTCCCTCCAGTTATGGGTTAAATACCAGTAGGGTAGGATTGGGGACCCTGCCCTCAAAAAACAAATCTCAATGAACCTTGATACTCGAAAAGAAAAAATGTATTACTAGACACAAAACTGACATAAACAGTTGAAAGAAAAGGTATTACCAGCAATAAATAAATAAAGTCCAGTTCGCAATAAATGACCCGCCGAAGTTGATTTGCCATAAAAGCAAAACAACCAACTAACTGATCTCGAAGGTCAGGGTAGGTGATTCCGTAGATGAGGACTTACTAGATTGCAACAGCTGTGGTCTGCCCTCGAGAGGGATTCTTGTCCTTGATATGCTACGCTCGAATGAATAGTTGTTTGGCTTTCAACCCAGATATGTGGAGGGAACTGGCCAAGTTCCCAGCTACACACTGTCCCACAATGGTTATGATTTGATGACGACCAAAATATCTTTACATAACAAAGTTATAATATTTACTATCAATTTACTGAGATTGAAATCATGAGAAAGTGCTATTAATTAGGTATCGACTTACAAAGCAACTTGCAGTTTATAAAAGTTCTTTTCTTCTTCTTCTTCTTCTTCTTCTTCTTCTTCTATGTACCCTGTCCCTTCAGGACGTAGGCGATTCTGGCTTTCCACGTCTCCCTATCCCTGGTGGCTCTTAGCACGCCTTCTCCTGTTACACAACGCAACCCTCATTCCATCAGCCACCTGCTCAAGCTCTCCAAAATCTACCATCCGCCCGTGTATTGAATATTGCTGCCATATCTGGTTGGGTGCCCCTGCTCCTCTCCTTGGGCTTCGTGACAAAATACAAAGGAGGATCCGTAACGTGGTTGATACTGACTTGGCAGACCGGCTGCAGCCGCTTTCTCACCGGCGTGATGTGGCTTCCCTGTGCCTCTTCTACAAGTACTTTCATGGCTTCTGCTCCGATGAACTTAGATCACTGGTGCCGCCTAAGCACGAATTTACACGAGATACTAGATTAGCAGCTAGGTCCCACCCTTTTACAGTTAAACAGATAAGATGTAACCGTAAATTCTACTCCAACAGCTTCTTTTCTCGCGCTTCCCGCCTGTGAAACTCCCTTCCACAAGTCTGCTTTCCCGACAGCTACAATCTCCAGGTGTTTAAATGTTGGGTCAATAGACACCTCCTATCACACTAACTCCCAATTATTCTCAGAACACTCTCATCTACCCAACCCTCATTCTCGGTATCCTTACCCGCCTATCACTCACTCTCTGACATTTCCTATATTTAACCATCCTTTCTCCACTCTATGTAGCCCCCTGCGTAGTAGTGGTAGTCACATGCCTTGCTCGGGGTGAAACGCTTATAAAAAAAAAATATGTTAGCCGCTGTTTTCCCGTGTCTCTTTTTCCTTCTATCTGGCCTGTCAGTATCAGGTTCTCCAAGCCTTCATTTCTCATTAGATGTCCCAGGAACTTTATTTGTCTCTTCCTGATGCTCACTATTAATTTTCTTTTCGTTGCCATTCTTTCTAAAACATCAGCATTGCTCACATGCTCGGTCCATGATATCCGCAGCATCCTTCTGTAGAACCACATTTCCGCTGCTTCAAGTTTTTCCTTCATCTTCGATGATATTGTCCAGCATTCACTGCCGTATTGAATAACTGACATCACATATGAATCTACCACTGTCTTCTTTGTTTCTAGTGAAATTTTCCTGTGTCTTGGTACTTTACTCAGCTTCTAGAACGAGTCTTTTGCCATATCCAATTCGCCTTCGGATCTCTGTGTCACACTTTCCATCTCCTGTTAGAACACTTCCTAGGTATTTAAATTTTTGTACTTGCTTGATTCTAGTATCTCCCACTTGTATTTGGCATTTTGGGTTACCCTTTTTGCTGATGACCATGCATTCAGTTTTCTTGCAGTTTGTAGTTCTTTTTGTCACTCTTCTCAACTACCTTCTGTAAGAGGTCTTGTAGTTTTCTTTCCGTGTCTGCAATCAGTACTGTCCTTTAGCAGACCGTAGGAATAAACACACTTTGACTGCAATGTCTTTCTTGTCATCTCTGGCTACAATTTATCAGATCCTGGCGATACATCAACGACGAATAATTTTTTATATATCGTTTTATTTTATGTGGGAAGTCGCCGTGGCTTCATTTCTAGGGGGAACAAAGAGGGAAAGGGTCATATGTCAAACGAATGACCAAAACTGCTCCTGGACAGGCAAACGTTCTCAACAGACATGAAATGAAAACACGATATTGAATCCATTGTTAAGTCAGCTGCTATAAAATTCAGTTCACTGTGCCAGGTGAGATAATTTTTCTCTTCAAAATCTATTTTACATATTGTTATAATGGAATATCCTATCACCCTCGACAGTTGATTCGCCGAAAAGATTAAGAGGTATCGAAGTAAGGCAGTAAGAGACGATACTACTTCCGCTTCCATTCCCTCTTGACTTACCATTTTATGAACTCTCTTAATGTGGCTTCCCTCTGTTCTACAAATATATTCATGGCTTCTGCTCCGACGTGAGTTTAGTCGTGCAACCAGACTGGCAACTGGGTCCCACCCATTCACAATTAGATCAACCAAATGCAGCCGACTATTCTACTCCATCAGCTTCTTTTCTCGCACTTCGTTTCTGTGGAACTCCTTTCCATATACTTGCTTTCCTAGAGGCTAAAACCCCCAGGAACTTAAATGCAATGCCAATACTCATTTCTTAACCACTTCATATCCTGTGTATCTTTTCCTTTCTCTCTACCTTTGAAACAGTCATCACACCTGTATTCCCATCCTTCTCTTGCTCCTTTCTCTGACACCCACTGTAACTGGTTCGTTATTCTCTTTACTCTCCTCCTATCTAATCTTTTACTCTTATGTAGCCTCCAGGAATTCAAATGCAATGTCAGTGCCCACCACTTAACCACTTGACTCTAATCTAAATCACCCTGTATATCTTTTCCTTTTTTTCTATCTTTGAAACTGTCATCACACCTGAATTCCCATCCATCTCTTGCTCCCTTCTCTGACACTCCCTGTAGCTGGTTCGTCTTTCTTTTTACTCTCCTCCTATCTAATCTTTTTCTCTTATGTAGACCCCTGCGTTACTGCCTTGCTTGGGGTGAAACGATTAAAAAAAAAAGAATGAATTTTGTTTTAATCAATCCGCCCAAAGAACACACGAAGCCCAAGAGTTGCTGAAACTGATGAAAACTCAGAAAATGTTATTTTTTCTTCACATAAATTTTAATACTTCAAACAACCACTGCGCTTACCTCAAGTTTTTTATCTTTTGTGTCGTCACCAAAGAAACCTATTCTGTCACGAAAACATTGCGGACGTGTCAATTCGGTTTCGATACTGAAAATATATTTCATCTCGAATCCTAAAATCTTTTATACGAAAAACAATTTTGTGATAAACATTTATCATTGATGATTTTCATCCTTGACAATAAATTTGTGTAGCGTTGAATTTTTGTAGAGTTCAATAATTTCTTTGTCCACGCCAAAGATTCGAAAACATTTTTAGAATTCTTAAAACTTTATATGCATTTTTAGAGAATATCGCTAGAAATAGCCCAAACGGAAAACCTTTATTTTGTTTTAATCTCAAGTACACGAAAAGAATTGATGCTTGGATGACTCTAATATTTCTTAAAAGCACGACTAGCCTAAAAATACACACAGAAATTTTTAATTCCCACAGACTACACGCCAGAAGCTATTAAGTCACTGAGTCACGTCCCTTGCATATTTTGAAGTTCTTTGTGATAGACAGATGAAAAATTATGCAACCCTATCAAATCTTATGTTAAAAACCTTATCAGATTCCGGTATCAGTTAAGAAATTTGAGAAAAGGCAGAGCTTGGCGGAGATTATATTCGTGGGATTTTTTACGTCTTTTCTTTTTGAGTTCTCTCTGAAAATTTAAAAATGTTACGAAGTGTGTTTCAATTTTCAAATATTAGTATTGGGTAAGAGAACGTTGCAGCATTTGTTTTAAATCCTTCCTTGCATATGTATGTAGACATATACCCAAGAGTATACATACCGTATGACCCAGAAAAGGGGCAACCATTTTTTTTAAATGGTTTAACTCGTAAATATATGTTTTAGTCAAATTTTTTTTAAAATAGAACCGATATAACTTTGCCATGTTCAAGAAGTAACGGCCGATTTGTTTCATTAAGGTTGTATTACCGGAATTTTGAAATTTTCAATAATAGCAGCAGATTTATACTTTAAATATTTGGCGGTATTTTGAAAGGATTGCCGTAAAATCAACTTTTTATTTGAAAATAAATTGTGATCACAAATCTTCGGCAAAATATCGCCATTTGCATGAATTGTCGATGCACAAAAATAAAGTAAACGTCAATGTGTCTACTTGATGTGAGTCGTACGTTATATATATCGAGAGGGAGAGAAATGTATATTGATCTAAAAACTTGGAATATCTTTTTCTTCTTCTTCTTCTTCTTCTTCTTATTATTATTATTATTATTATTATTACTAGTAATCCCTTCAATGTGCGTTGTGATGCCGTGGATATCGGCTCGGAACGACAAATCGGGGTGCCGAGTTCGAATTCCAGTTAAATTCCTTGTATTTACTTATGCATAAATACCCTTGGGAAAGGTATTAATCCGTCTCTTCCCCTAGGTATGGGCTTAATAATAGAACAGATTGGGTTCTATAGCCTTGGCTCGCAACCAATCTACTGCAAAAATCAATGGCAACCTACTGCGTGATAATCTTCTGCCCAGTCAGTCATGTCTCTATCGAGACATGATCGCCCAAAGCGTGTATCACATATGGCACTTAACTGTAAAAGTATCACCTCATTAATAAAATATTCTTAATATTGATGTCGTTTCTATGTTCATATATACGTTTTTTAAGATTTCTACTTGTTTCGCCGATGTACACTGAGGGACAATTTTGCCAATTTATTTTGTATATACATGCTTGTTCATTATTATGATTTCGGTTTCTTTTTTTTTCTTTTTTTTTAGATCTAACAATGTCCATAATAATTTTCGAGTTAATTGTTACTCTCTCTGTGTTTTGGGGATGGGATAAATTGTTTTGGATAGTGGATGGAATGGAGTTAGTGGCTAGTATAATGTATTTGTTATTGTTTAGATTATTATTGTTGATAATGTTGCTTTTGTTGTGCTTGCATATATTATGTGCCTTTCTTTTTACATTTTGAATAAAGTGATACGGGTAATGTAAGTTTCTGAATGTGTTTTCTGTGTATGTTTCTTCTTTTGTTAAATATTGGGGGATGCAGATACTTAGTGCTCTTCTTCTGCGGACACAAATATATATATATATATATATATATATTCCATCCATAAACGAGTTATTACGCGACCCAGGCTTCTACCATGAGTGGTGTCTTCAGTCGATTTGCAACAACTGATCTTACCGTTTTTTTATAAGAACGCTCTTATAACGGTGCGTTATGGTACAGTGGATATCGGCTCGGAACGAGAAATCGGGGAGCCGAGTTCGAATTCCAGCCGAATTCATTGCATTCAATTGCGCGCAAATACACTTGGGAAAGGTATTAATCTGTCTATTCCTTCCAGTTATGGGTTAAATAACAGATTGGGTTCTATAGCCTTGGCTGGCAACCACTCTACCGCAGAAAGCAATGGCAACCTACTGCGGGATAATCTTCTGCCCAGTCAGTCATGTCTTTTTCGACACATGATCGCCCAAGCGTGTTTCACGTATGGCACTTAACTGACTGACTGAATATAATAGTTGGAATAATGATTAAGGCTTATATTGGTCATTAAGTGGGGGATCAGTTTATTACTTCATAATAATAGGAAACCGATCCCCCACTAATTACTACATAATAATATAATAGATTTCTTTTCCCTTTACCTATGAGTCAAATAACAGGACAGATTGCGTTCTATAGCCCTGGTCGGCAACAAGTCTACCTCAGAAAGCAATGGCAACCTACTGCGGGATAATCTTCTGCCCAGTCAGTCATGTCTCTTTCGAGACATGATCGCCCAAGCGTGTATCACGTATGGCACTTAACTGAGTGATGTTCAAATGGTAAGGTCAAGTGCTTACTCAAAAACCTCCAAGTTAAAAAACATGCGAAGTAATTATTGGGTTTTATTGTATTTGTAAAACGCGATTCATGGTTGGTCAATTCTGACAATAAACGGGAATGATATTATATGTACAATTGGAAGAACGCGGGGGGGTGTTACAGGAACCTGTAATGTGATGCGATGACGTTGCGACCCTGAAGAAGTAGACGCATTGTCCTTGCAACTTCGGAGGGGTGGCTTCTTGTAAAAAACGTGAAATTCTTATGGCATATGATAAGGCATTAGTTACAAAAAAGATCTGATTTTTATTGGAATGCAAATAAGCGCTTCAGAGAAAGAAATGATCGCAAAAAGCTACATTTTCCACTAATTTTTGCCACACTGTGTCTCAATTGGAATTTTTTTAGCATATCAAGGCATTGGATCTTAATCTACTAGTAACTTGATTTAGGTTCAGTTTGAGTGAATCGTCTTTGAAAAAAGAAGTTTGATTTAGGTTCAGTTTGAGTGAATCGTCTTTGAAAAAAGAAGTTTGATTTAGGTTCAGTTTGAGTAAATCGTCTTTGAAAAAAGAAGTTTGATTTAGGTTCAGTTTGAGTGAATCGTCTTTGAAAAAAGAAGTTTGATTTAGGTTCAGTTTGAGTGAATCGTCTTTGAAAAAAGAAGTTTGATTTAGGTTCAGTTTGAGTGAATCGTCTTTGAAAAAAGAAGTTTGATTTAGGTTCAGTTTGAGTGAATCGTCTTTGAAAAAAGAAGTTTGATTTAGGTTCAGTTTGAGTGAATCGTCTTTGAAAAAAGCATAAAAGTGAGCAAGAGATCACCAAAAAATATGTTTGTCGTTGATTTTTTAATGAACCCTGTATAATGATTAGAAAAATATTTGTGTACATTCGAAATTCGGATCTTGATCTACATGTTATTCGATTTTGCTTGAATTCACATTAGGCGACTCGGAGGAGAAGAGTTCGTAAATTCTAAGCATTTCAGTGATTTCTGCTGTACCCTCTAAATCGATTCAAACAATTTTTTCGTGCATCAAAGGTTAATGATCGACAAGTGGCCCAATTTTGTTTGAAATCGGACCAAGGATTTCGGTGAAGTAGGTGTTCGTTACAATGGAGATACACAAATAGACAGACATATCCATTTATCTATATATACGGGCATTATAGCCCGGCGTTGCTCGGGTGTAATGAAAGCTTTAAAACTAGTCCATGGTCCTGGAGCTGATACTCTTTAGACGTTGGCACGAAAGACTAAAAAGGAATAGTTGTTTCCAGTCAAAGAGAAACCTTAGATTGAAAGAAAAAAGGATGTAAGTCAAATTATGATTTTCGGAATCGATGTCAAATAAGTTTTCCGTCGCAAACTGAATTTTGTAGGCTAAATAAGTCCTCTGAGTAAATGATATCATGGCTGAGACTAAGAACTACAATTATTCTTACTTAGAGCAAAACCCGAAGCCAAGACTAAAATAAAAGGGGTGAAAACCTGATTTTGATCAAATCCGATAAGATATTGGGGTATCGATCTTCAATATCGGAGTCAAATAAGTCATTCAAGGTTAAACTAAGTAAGTTCATGAAAACTTATCGTACCCATCGAGAGTAAAATTGGAGAAAATGAGCCATGTTGATGGCTGAATATCGGCTTGTGATCAGATTTGATAAAATATCGGGTGTATCGATTTCCTATATCGGGGAGAATGAGTCGTCTGAGAAGATCTGCTAATGTTTGAAATTAAAAACTATAATTTTACTAAATTAGAGCAAATACTGCAGCAAGAACCATGATAAAAGGGCTGAAATCCTGATCTTGATCAGACCTGATCGGATATTGGGGTATCGATTTCCGATATCGGGGGACGGAATCAGGAACAATAAGTAGCCCATGACCTGGCCAGGAGCCTAAATATTTGTGTGAAATGTGAGAATCGGATAAAAATTGTGGATTTGTATAAAGGACATACAGACAGACAGACAGATAGACAGACAGACACACAAACATCTTGCCTTCCATATATAGAGAGAGATAAAAAATATTTTTTTTTATCGGATGGTCATTTCTACGGGTAAATTTAACACCCACCTCGTCGCATCTCATGTTTTGGTTTTGCTGATGAGATGGTTGTTAAATTTATCCGTCAAGACAGACATCCGATTTATGAAAATTTTAATGTTTATATGTATTATATATGTGCGTGTGTGTTCAAAGCAACTTCTCTTAGAAAGTATTTCAAAGAAAATCTCCATGATAATGAAAAATAACCAAATAGATAGAAAATATTTTATTCCTTTCATCTCCAGAAATATTTGAGACTCTTGCACATGCATTTATGCGTTGAACTGGTTTCCTGTTGAAGAAACCAGCAAGAGTCCCTCATCTCGTCTGGGTTGAGCCGGCCTTGATATCTCGATTCTATCTAAGATATGCACTGGTGAAACATCTCACCATGCTCATCGCTTACATCGCCCACATCCGTTGTGCATTTCAAGTAACATCCGGCATCCCCTTTTTTGATATGCTATTAGGATGTTGTTCATTAAATCGGCATAATTCTCGACTCTAGAAAACCCTATAAAGTTCTTCACAAATAAAATGAAGGAATTTCATGCCACCTCCTCAGGTAGATACGTCTTCTTCTTCTTCTTTTATGTGCCCGGTCCTTTCAGGACGTAGGCGTTCATGGCTTTCCACATCATCCTATCCTTGGTGGCTTTTAGCACTCTTTCTCCTGTTACACCACCTAACACTCGTTCCGTCGTCCACCTGATCAGGTCCTTCAAATATGTTAGCCGCTGCTTTCCCCTGTCTCCTTTACCCTCTATCTGGCCTGTTAGTATCAGGTTCTCCAAGCCCTCCTTCCTCGTTGCATGTCCCATGAACTTTAGTTCTCTCTTCCTGATGCTCAAAATTAATTTCCTTTTCATTTCCATCATTTCCAAAACCTCGTCATGCTCAATCCACGATATCCGCATCATCCATCACATTTCACCTGCTTCAAGTTTTTTCCTTCAACTTCATATATGGTAGACTCTTATCTAAAAAAAAAAGTCAAGACGTGAAAGAGTTAATTCGGAATCAGCCTCTATTCGATTTCGTCTAATACGTCATTATTTGCTCATTTGGTACAAAATCCACATTTATAATATTACTAGCAGCATCGCCCCGTGTTGCTCGGGTGTAATGAAAGCTTAAAAACTGATACATGGTCCTGGAGCTCAGACTCTTTGGACGTTGGCCTGAAAGAATAAAAAGCAATAGTTGTTTCCAGTTAAAGCGAAACCGTAGACTGAAAGAGAAATGAACGGATATGTCAAATTTTGATTTCCTGGTATCGATATCAAATAAGCTTTTTTCGTCGTAAACTAAATTTTGAAGGTTAAATAAATCCTCTGAGCAAATGGTATCATGGCTGAGACTAAGAACTACAATTATACATACTTAGAGCCAAACTTTAAGCAAAAACTAAAATAAAAGGGCTAAAAAAAATACAGACATACAGGTAGATAATCAGACACACACAAACATCATGCTTTTATATATATATATATATATATATATATATATATATATATATATATATTATAGATTTTCTGCACTATTGTAAGAACTGCAACCTTGAAACTTCTGAATATTGTTTCTTATAGCTTTGTCTATGAGTGTACCAAATTTGATTAAAATCGGACCACTCCTTCTATAACCCGATTTTTCGATTATCGATTTTCGATATTTATCGGGGGTACCTCGACACAAAACCTAGCTAAGAACACTCGCAGATGCTTATAGTACAACTGTGTAAATTTTCAAGAAAAACGGTTCAGCCGTTTCGGAGTCTATAGGTAACGGACGCACACACACACACAGACACACACACAAACACATAGACAAATTTCCATTTATAAATAAGTTTAAATTTTTATAATCATTTCACCGCAAGCAAAGAAGAAATTCCACTTGTGCGCAGGTGGGGGGGGGGGGGGCAACAAGGACAGAATAAAAATGGTACGGGGAATGTCGAAGAATCGATAAGGTATGGATGGGAATCAGGTAGCTAGAAAATGGCAATTGACATTGCAATTAAACTTTTGGAGACCGTAGCTATCAGGGAAGGATGCAAATGTGGGTGAATTTCAGAAACGGGAAGTACAAGTAAAGAAGCTGTTAGAGTAGAAGAATCGGTTACATTTAACTATTTCTATGGTAAAAGGGTGGGACTTTAATGCTAATCTAGTAGCAAGAATAAAGAGATGTGATCGGAGTGTAGAGTAAAAAAGCTCGTCTGAGCAGTTACCTTGAAAATACGTGTAGAAAAGACAGAGGGAAGCCACATTATGTCAGTGAGGAAATGACTGAAGGTGGGCTGCCATGTCAGGATTGATTATATTGCAGATCCTTCTTCGGATTTTGTCAAGAACCTCGAGATGTATAGCAGGAGCATTCGACTAGATATGGCAAGAGTATTAAATGCACGGACGAATGATAGATTTATAAATGTGCAAAATGGATTCTGACGAGAGAAACTTTTTGACCCGACACAGTGTGTAACACTATTTCTGCATGTGAAAAAAATGTAATCCTAAGTTCAATACGACGGAGCGAAAGAAATTATTATTAGTGGTATTGTTGATTTTGCAGTATATTGTAAATCGCAATATGAGCTCGTGTTAGAATTTTTTTCTTGTTAACCAAATTTACGCGCGCGTCCGGCTTGGTTCGACACAACTATCAAGATTTCAGCGTGCCTTCCTGAGATCAAAATACACAGCGTGGGCAGGAAATTTCACGCTATAATACACGTGTTGAAGACCAACTACTGTGTCGAGGCCATCATTACGACTAGCGACCCGAGGGCGACGTCGCAAGTGAACTAACAGTAGATGAAGCCATGGATTCAATGTCGCCATTCCTTTTGAGGTCACTTGAGAGAGTGACGCCAAGGAGGCACAGTGTGTTTCTCTTTAGGAGACAAGCGTTTTCTATTAGAATGGTAGGCAGGAATGTTTCCGTATAGTGGTTAAAAGAAACCAGCTTCGTTTTGGAAACTAGTTATTTTTTACCCCATTCAATCACAGATTGGAGGCCTTTTCGAAGTACAGTAGCCATGTTTGCTTTGTCAGCCTAGGTAGATTTCTTATTGAAATGGGCGTAAATGGTGGCGTCATCCACATATATTCGAATAACAACATTCAAAATAAAATTGTCAGTGCTGCTGTTTTTTTAAAGCATAATATCATCAACAATTCCTTAGTCAATGTTTGACAATTTGCAAATGGTGGCGTTATCCGCATATATTCGAATAACAACATTCAAAATAAAATCGATGCTTGACAATTTGTAGTCTTTATCCAGTCATGATTATTTCAAAATTCTTCTTCTGTTAATTATGTTGTCCTCCCGAAAATGTAAACGCTTAATTAATTGACATTTTAAAGGATAAAATATATGCAGAAATCTACCCAGCATGTTCTTTACTTTAATAAAAATTCCGATGCTCTAGGCTGGTAGACATTTTTTTCACGTTTTATCAAATAAAGGAGGATATCTAATCCAATATATACATCCACGAAAATAACGTTTATAATAAGAAGAATTAAGATTACTTATTTGTCATTTGTTAACCTTGTAAAATATTAAATGTTAAATTCAGGGAATATATTTTTTCTTTTTTTAATAATGTATTCATTTCAAAACCATCTGCTATGTCTTCCGTCAGGGGTGCCATTCATTAATACTGTGTACGGCTTTTGGGATGGATAAGAACAAATGTTATGTATAAGCGCTGGATCTTTACAAACAACGAGGAACACACACACACACACACACAGACATATATATATATATATATATATATATATAGTCTTATATTTTTATTCTTTATCGTTGCCGGAAAGAGATCGCGGACACGAAGGAGCCGTCGGGAGTCGTTAGCCAGCAGGAGTTCTCTGTCTTCAGCCAAAAATTCTAGACCTTATATAATTTTAAGACTCCCACCCATTTTTGCTTTTTCGGGTTTTGGTTTTGTCGACGGCTGGATGTATCTGTCATTCACATCCAGCGGCCCATTGCTTTTCAAGTTGGTTGCCGCTTGCATTTCTCTCTTTATGGCAAAGTGAAACAAGAAAATACGTTAGAAACAAATGTTATTTTTATTTCTCTATTATCACAAGATAGGTGGCATGTAAGGCGTCTACTCAGAGAAGTGGTTGCATGGCCAATATAGGTCATTGATTTATGACACAATCTTGTACAGAGCATTGAAAATACACTATTTTAGTCATCGCTAGTTGATAATAATAACCCCATTTGATAGGGTTCTTATCATTAGAAGAAACAAGGTTTGCTGTCTTCCATTTCCATTTTTTTTGAAGAATTACGACAGAAATATAGTTTGATACAAGGGATGAGCCTCTTCGCATGTTCAATAGACGTGGGTTGGCTATTATAATTAAGAAGACAAGAGTTCGTACTGGTGGGGTTTTTTTTATAGACAAAGAGATAAGTGATAAATTCGTTGGTTTTTAGTTCTTTATTGACGTCAAAAAACAGGATTTTGTTATTGCCCATGAGTAGATTTCAGCGAAGAATTCTTTTCAAAATTTAATTTTAGATTTACGATTTCGTCCATATATTTATCCAAAATCAAATGTCGTCGACGTAACTTGTGTAAAATATCAATTTTACATGTTTTGGGGGGGAATTACCGCAAAAATATGGTATTTAATAATTTTTTTATAGAAATTTTTTTCCTGTTTATAATTAATGTGCATTTGGCTGCAATAAATATGTTGATGTTATTTTTAATTCTAGTGTCAAGTATTTTTGTAAGAATAATTTTATTTGTTTATCAATAGTTGGGAAATTATTGTTGACTAATGTCTGTTTTATGTGTTTTAGTTCGCTCAAAAATATTCTTTGGGAGGAGGAATTTTGATGTGCTCTATTTAAGAAGTTCGTTATTACTGCTATTTTATATCTTTCTGCTGGGTATTGGCTATTATAATTAAGAAGTCAAGAGTTCTTACTGGTAGGTTTTTATAGATATACAGATAAGTGATAAATTTGTTGTTTTTTAGTTCTATATTGACGTTTTGTTATTGTCTATGAGTTTATATGTAAATTTCAGAGAGGAGTTATTTTCAAAATTTAATTTTAGATTTACGATTTCGTCCTTATTTTTATTAGAACAAAAATGTCGTCGACGTACGTTGAGTAAATATTCGGTTTGTCAGTTGTTTTAAACACTTTGTTTTCGATATGCGACATGTAAAAATTTGAGAAAGTATGACCTAATGGGTTTCCCATACTGACACCGTTAGTTTGTAGATAGATGTTACCATTATGGTCTGAAAATAGATTTTGTGTGGTGCACGCAGTCAGTAGCTTCCGAAGACTAGCTGGTTGTATCTTGAGAAGAGGGACAGATGGGTGTTTTTAAAAGCATTGGCTACTTATATTCAATGTTTCTTCAATTGGGACGTTTGTAAAATGGTTTCTACATCCAGCGAAGCTAGAATATTACAGTTGAGATTAGGATATATATATATATATATATATATATATCTGTGTGTGTGTGTGTGTATGTGTGTGTGTGTGTGTGTGGTTAGGTTTTGAAGGCTGTCACAATGCGTTTAGTAAAATAAAGGAAGGTAAATAAGTTTGTGGTTATTACATATTTATTATATATTAATATTTCGAGATCAAAATCTCATCTTCAGAATGGCAGAGGAACGTTTGTCAGTCCGAGTGAGTCCATCATCTAATATACACAATGCTTCAAGCAAATTACAAAACCTTACTATATATATATATATATATATATATATATATATATAGGAAAAACTACTAAAAAGTTGTAAGTTTAAAAATGTCTTTTTAGAAATGTATTTTCAAAAATGTATTTTTAAAAATGTATATACGTCTATTGAACAGGTGAAGAGGCTCATCCCTTGTTTCTTGTTTAGGATGCGGTTTCCGGTTTTCTCTTGTCCAATCTTTTCACTCTTTTCTTTATTTTTTTTCAATTGGAGTAGATAGACTAAACTATCGCCCGGTTCACACTCAACCCACGTCTATTGAACAGGTGAAGAGGCTCATCCCTTGTGTTGTATATCGACAAACAACAAACACGCATATATATAAAAATATAAGTTATATTTTTATTAATGACGATGAACCGTGTAGCATAGGGAACAGAGAATTGAGAGAGCGCGCTTCTAATGGGTTGACGGGAGTGTAGTCTTATCTGTTGTGTCTCTCTTCACCGGCCGATCTCTGTCGCTCCTCTACTGGCGAATCCGTGTGACGAGGTCTTTATATAATCTTCCAGAACCGGGACTTTTTCTTCTGGTTTTTGCCTCGCCCACGCACGCCCACGTAATTCTCAGAGACACCTGTTCTGTTTGCCTCTGTAGCCATTTCCGCTACTGCCGGAAATAAGGTCAAACAAACATCCGTTCCTTTCAACGACCGGAAACACCCTCGCTTGCATCAGCCTTCCTCGGGTGGGGCCAGATTGTTGTTCCCTGTTTAGGATGTGGTTTCCAGTTTTCTCTTTTCCAATCTTTTCACTCCTTTTCATTTTGTTACCCAATTGGAGTAGATAGACTAAACTATCGCCCGGTTCACACTCCACCCTCGTCTATTAAACAGGTGAAGAGGCTCAGCCCTTGTTTCCTGTTTAGGATGAGGTTCCCAGTTTTCTCTTTTCCAATCTTTTCACTCTTTTGTTTATTTTTTTTCAATTGGATTAGATAGACTGAACTATCTCCCGGTTCACACTCCATCCACATCTATTGAACAGGTGAAGATGCTCATCCCTTGTTTCCTGTTTAGGATGCGGTTTCCGGTTTTCTCTCTTCCAATCTTTTTACTCTTACGTAGCCCCCTGAACATCAGTGGCGTTATCGCCTTGCTTGGGGTGATATTTTTTATATATATATATATATATATATATATATATATATATATATATATATTGTTAAATTGTAATAATGCTTAGTGACAAAATTGCTACTTTGTTAATAGTTTACTGGTAGGAAGGCAAGCAATTTTGTCAGAAAGTGCTCAATATCAAGATAGAGATAGAGCGTAATGCCGACTTCGAAGTTTCGTGTGGGCAATATTGTGATTTATTCACTCTTCGAGGTTCTTAAAATACAGAAAAATAAAATAACCCTGACGGATGTGACTACATAGGTTGAACATCTCAGCGTTTGGATTTTAGAATTAAACACCATTTACCCCCAGAATTTTGAATCCGTCCACAAATAGTGGTCAGCTCGTAAATCCATCCGGGTCTTCTATAGCACAACATTGCTATAACTAGCAGGGAATATTTGGCTGGATTACGTGCCGATTATTTTTCAATATTATCCAAGTCGCACTTTTAAAAGCTCTAGAGTCCATTTACATCAAATCTCGCAAGCTATCTCTCTGTGAACAGAGAGAATGCTTGTTGGGTTCGAATGTGATTAGATTTTAGCGTTTTTCATCATTCTTTTTTTCTCTACCTCTCTCATTGGAATTTTATTTTGCTTTTAAGAATAAATTTCCCAGAAAAGTAAAACCTGGGACGAAACCGGTTGTTTGTTTTAATTCTTAATATTTAGTATGTCATTTAAGTTCCGCTTATTCCTTGCCATAAGAAAATTTTGTACCACCAAGAGTCTTTTCAAATATATATATATATATATATATATATATATATGCGATATAAGCATTACTCCTCAGAAATGAGTTGAGTTCTTTTGGTGATTGACGTCTGTATACACTGCTTATATACAAGCAGATGACATGCGCCTTTGGCTTAGTGGGTAGCGACTCCGACTGACACCAAATCGGTTGAGTTTCGATCCCTGCCAGAACAGCTGCAGTATGCTATTTTAACAAAAATAATAACTAGATATCTATGAATGCTATAAGGCCTGTATAAAAAGTAAATATTATACTGTGGAATATATATCCATCCATTAATTTAAGCCATTTTTGTTCATCACTGCTGTAGGGAGGTATTAAACCCACAACTATTTGGATCAAGTCACTGAACTTAACGGCTATATTCACTGGGCCATGTGTTCTCAAGAACACATGACCTAGCATTGGTGAACAAATAAATTAGAGAGTTAGGTTAAAGGGGGAGAACTAGATGACACCCGGAAGTGACATTGCACGTGGAATGAGAATGATATAACCCAGTAAGTGAAATAAAGGATTCATTTCAAAATTTCTAGCACCTGAAAAAGGCTTGAGCACACATAGGCCAAAACGTCGTAAACATGACAATAAAAATGAGGACAACAGTCCGAACAGTGTAAATAATGTAAATACTAGCTCATCTTATAAGTATAAACAATAATCTTGATACATTTCTTTAAACAACTAATGGAAATTTTCGTCGGATCATCTGAGCCGACGGATCATCTAAGGCGACGGATCATCTGAGGCGACGGTTCATCTGAGCCGACGGATCATCTGAGGCGACAGATCATCTGAGGCGACGGATCATCTAAGGCGACGGATCATCTGAGGCGACAGATCATCTGAGGTGACGGATCATTCGAGGCGACAGATCATCTGAGGCGACAGATCATCTGAGGTGACGGATCATCTGAGGCGACAGATCATCTGAGGTGACGAATCATCTGAGGCGACGGATCATCTGAGGCGACAGATCATCTGAGGTGACGGATCATCTGAGGCGACGGATCATCTGAGGCGACGGATCATCTGAGGCGACGGATCATCTGAGGCGACAGATCATCTGAGGCGACAGATCATCTGAGGCGACGGATCATCTGAGGCGACGGATCATCTGAGGTGACGGATCATCTGAGGCGACGGATCATCTGAGGCGACGGATCATCTGAGGCGACAGATCATCTGAGGCGACGGATCATCTGAGGTGACGGATCATCTGAGGCGACGGATCATCTGAGGCGACAGATCATCTGAGGCGACGGATCATCTGAGGCGACGGATCATCTGAGGCGACGGATCATCTGAGGCGACGGATCATCTGAGGCGACGGATCATCTGAGGTGACGGATCATCTGAGGCGACGGATCATCTGAGGCGACGGATCATCTGAGGCGACAGATCATCTGAGGCGACGGATCATCTGAGGCGACGGATCATCTGAGGCGACAGATCATCTGAGGTGACGAATCATCTGAGGCGACGGATCATCTGAGGCGACAGATCATCTGAGGCGACGGATCATCTGAGGCGACGGATCATCTGAGGTGACGAATCATCTGAGGCGACGGATCATCTGAGGCGACGGATCATCTGAGGCGACGGATCATCTGAGGTGACGAATCATCTGAGGCGACGGATCATCTGAGGCGACGGATCATCTGAGGCGACGGATCATCTGAGGCGACAGATCATCTGAGGCGACGGATCATCTGAGGTGACGGATCATCTGAGGCGACGGATCATCTGAGGCGACGGATCATCTGAGGCGACAGATCATCTGAGGCGACGGATCATCTGAGGCGACGGATCATCTGAGGTGACGGATCATCTGAGGCGACGGATCATCTGAGGCGACAGATCATCTGAGGCGACGGATCATCTGAGGCGACGGATCATCTGAGGCGACTAGTTGTGCCTGTAATTGCCACTGCCACATGAAACGTGCGTGAGAGAACTGACAAACTGCGGGTATATATTGTAGAAGGTTTTCTTTACAGTACTTGTGCAGCTGTGAAAACTGCAATTAAAACAAACAAATAACATGAGCACATGGAGGAAGAATGTACACAAGCATAGATAATTACAAAATTCGAAAAAATAAGAAAATAAACAATGAAATGTACATAAATAGTTGTAACAAAACAGGGAAATTATAACAAGGGTTTAAATCAGCAAGAATCGTTTGAATCGCCAAAACAATACATTTTTACAAATTAAGGAAGGGTCTAAAAGGCAATAAAAACTTTAGAAGAATTATATTCCATTAACAATAAAATTTGTCTAGGGTTTGCTGAAAATTGAATGGAAAAAATGTTAATTACTTTGTTGGCACCTCCTGTGGTCTATGAGTTACTCCCTAACAGTACCGAAAACGAATGTGCTGCCACTGGAGATAACAAATTTACGTTTGCCCTCTTAGAAGGTCTCAATGCAAAAGACTGTTAAGGGGGTTTCTATTTATAACGCAGAGACCAAAAATACTATTTTTTAGAAAAGGTTGCCGTAAGACAGCTTATTTGTGATATTTTTACTTACTTATTCTAACTTTACTGTTTTGTCTCATATTTCTCAGTTCGATTTTATTATTGTTTTACGTTATCCTAAAATTTAAAGAACTATATTTTCTGGCCACATTGTCCCAAGATGTGATAAGGCCGCCGGTCAAGAATACAGGGCTCACTTCGGCGAGAAAACGAACCTGCTGATTTTTACATTGGGCTTGGTAGCAAATGGTGCCTGGCTGTAGCTACAGTGCCAACGAATATTAACTGATTTGAAAATGAAACTCACTTTCACGAAATTCATGCCTCGTTTGCTTCCAGAAGATGAAACACAATATAATCGAGAAAACAAGTTCTAAATGACCCACAGTTTCTTTCCAAAAACTGTGATGTGATGGTGAGTTATATAATATCTGGTTATTTTGAGAGACCACGTCGTACGTAGATAAACGCTGAGAAAGAGGAGGAACGAGAGAGGGATGAAAAGTCAAACTAAAATAAATGATGTCTTAAATTGGAAATTACTTGTCTGCTGCCGTAATTGTTTCTTTGCTCGTGGCATAGTATGGGGGGGGGGGGCGATTGCTTATTCGCTATGGCACACTTGGAGAATTACCCAGTCGATACATATTCTCACTTAAGGGTTTTTTTCACAGTTTGTGCTTTGCCAAAATGCTTTTGCACGTAGTGAATAGAGAAACAATCCACAATCAGTTATGCAAAACACACACGCACATACAGACACGGATATTCACAGGTGACTCACAGATTAAACTTGGTCTAAAATAAGTCGATGTAAATATATCGAAGTTTACTAAGCGCTGCCTGGTCTGGTACAAGGCGACAAGTGCAGAGCACCGAGTAACGAGCGGTTTCCTTACACGTAAGTAATGACCTCGATGGATACGGTACGAAACGACGAGCCAAGTTCAAAATCTAGTCTAGTCTGTTGCGTTCAGTTTCGCACTAATGCTCGTTGGAAAGGCATGAAACTCTTCTCCCCTTTCCTTTAGCATTGCTTCTTTATTTTTCAGACGTTATTTTTATTGGCTACCCGTATATCAAATAGGTTCTATTTTTTCTTTTAAACTTAAAGAACACAAAACTTGTAATTATTAACTTTTTCGAATGCACAGGCCGGTAGACATAATAAACACAGTTTTAAAATTTTAAAAAGTCTGTTCAAAACACTAGTATAAATAACGTTTGAAGCAAAAAAAATTTAGGATTAAAAATAAATCTATTAATTATTTAGAATTTGATTTACTTACGTTTCGTATGCGAAACTGACTGGATGTTTGCTTCCAGGAATGGATTATAACTGAAGCCTGCAAGACAATCAAAGATTTGGTGAGCAAAAATATTATCACCGAAAATCTGAACCTAGGATTAAAAAGCAAAATGAAAGTACAAAATGAAGCTTGAGTGGCATCAACAATAGACATTGCTTCAAAGAAAACAGACGTAGAAGAAAAAATGAGTGGATCACAGAATATGATTGTCGAAATGGTGCAAAAGAGACAGAAAACAATGCCAAGACATGGAACAGATTACAGGAAACTGAACCAGAAAATAAGGAGAAAATACAAGCAGGCTAAAGAGGAATGGCTCAGCGAAAAATGTGCAGAAATAAAAATATTGAGCGCATCTAACAAAAGAAGCATACATAAGAAATATAACAGAAAGTGCCATACGTGATACATGCTTTGGGCGATCATGTCTTGAAAGGTTGCCATTGCTTTCTGCGGTAGACTGGTTGCCAGCCAAGGCTATAGAACCCAATCTGTCCTGTTATTTAACCCATAGGTAAAGGGAAAAGAAATCTATTATATTATTATGTAGGAATTAGTGGGGGATCGGTTTCCTATTGTTATGAAGTAATAAACTGATCCCCCACTTTATGACCAATATAAGCCTTAATCATTATTCCAACTATTATATTCAGTCAGTCAGTTAAGTGCCATACGTGATACACGCTTTGGGCGATCATGTCTTGAAAGAAACATGACTGACTGGGCAAAAGATTATCCCTCAGTAGGTTGCCATTGCTTTCTGCGGTAGACTGGTTGCCAGCCATGGCTATAGAACCCAATCTGTCCTGTTATTTGACTCATAGCCAGAGGGGGGAAGAGATGTAATGTATTATTATGTAGTAATTATTGTGGGATCAGTTTATTACTTCATAACAATATATAACTGATCCCCAAATTTATGCCCAGTAGAAGCCTTAATCATGTTTTCAACTATTATATTTAGTCAGTCAGTTAAGCGCCATACGTGATGCACGCTTTGGGAGATCATGTCTCGAAAGAGACATGACTGACTGGGCAGAAGATTATCCCGCAGTAGGTTGCCATTGCTTTCTGCGGTAGAATGGTTGCGAACCAAGCCTATAAAACCCGATCTGTCCTGTTATTTAACCCATAACTGGAGGGATTGTAATAGAGACGCTGGCAGACTAAGAAGATCTCTTCTTCTTATTCTTCTTATTCTTCTTCTTCTTATTCTTCTATGTGCCCTGTCTTTTCAGGACGTAGGCGATCCTGACTTTCCACGTCTCCCTATCCCTGGTGGCTCTTAGCACGCCTTCTCCTGTTACACCACCCAAACTCGTCTCTACATCCACTAGTTCAAGCCCATAAATCTAAAGTATACATGTATAGAAACTAGAATGGCCACAAAATGAGAGATCAGTTTATATATTAATTATAATATAGATTTAATCACTCACTTTATGTACACATTATAATTTCTTATAAACATTTGGCATCTCCTTCTTCTAGGACGTAGGCGATCATGCTTCTCCACATCTCCCTATCCCTGGTGGCTCTTAGCACGCCTTCTCCTGTTACACCAGCTAAACCCCACTCTGCCATTCACTAGCTCAAGCCCATAAATCTAGAATATAAACGTATAGAAACTAGCATGGCCACTAAATGAGGGATCAGTTTATATATTACTTATGATACAGATTTAATCCCCGACTTTGTATCCACATTATACTTTCTTATAAACAGTTGGCATATATATTCTTCTTCTAAGTGACGTCCTTTCAGGACGTAGACGGTCATGGTTCTCCACATCTCCCTATCCCTGGTGGCACTTAGCACGCCTTCTCCTGTTACACCACCCAAACCCCGCTCTGCCATTCACTAACTCAAGCCCATAAATCTAGAATATAAATGTATAGAAACTAGCATGGCCACAAAATAAGGGATCAGTTTATATATTGATTATAATACAGATTTGATCCCCCATTTTATATCCACATTATAATTTCTTATAAAAAGTTTTTTATATATCTTCTTCTTCTATGTGCCCTGTCCGTTCAGGACGGAGGCGATCCTGGCTTTCCACGTCTCCCTATCTCCGGTGGCTCTTAACACGCCGTCTCCTGTTACACCACGCAAGCCTCGTTCCGTCATCCACCTGATCAGGTCCTTCAAATGTTATCCGCTGCTTTCCCCTGTCTCTTTTCCCATCTATCTAGCCTGTTAGTATCAGTTTCTCCAGGCCCTCTTTCCTCGTTGCATATCCCAGAAACTTTAGCTGTCTCTTCCTGATGCTTAGAAAACTGAAAATGTCTTCTAGTTTTGTATTAAAAAATGTTTCGCTGAGAATTTGTTTTCCTTTAAAAATGTGTAATGGTAATAATAGTTTCTTCAAAAATATATTGTTCGTAATATCTTTCCCTTAAAATGTATTTTTGGTAATATTTTTTTTTCAAAAATGTATTGTCGGTAATATTTTTCCTTCAAAAATGTACTTTTGCTTATATTTTTCTTCAAAAATTTATTTTTGGTAATATTTTTCCTTTAAAAATATAATTTTTGGTAATATTTTTTCTTCAAAAATGTATTTTTGGTAATATTTTTCCTTCAAAATTGTATATTCTTCTATAAAAGTCTATTTTATGTATATATTTCTATAAAAGTATTTTGTACCTTCATAGTGTTTTGACCCGTCTGGGGGTTAACTATTTGCCCATAGCTGGGACTCAAACAGGTGCTACCACTCCGGGTCAGGGTGGACCTGAGAACAACAGCAATTAAGAGGCTGTTCCATGCTCCTCAAAACCTCCCAATCAGAGGCCTTGCTACCGGATGCAGTTTACCGTCATGCCCAGGACCAGAGTATTGAGAGACGGAAAAATTTCGCTGGAAACGAGAAGAGATTACTGGATAACATGATGTCTATGGAGGGCTTTACAGCGATTCCGTCGAACGTTCTAAACTCCTGGCAGGGCCACTCTTTGCTGCAGTCGGAAAAGGGCCAACTCTCCCAAACCACATCAGTAGAACAAGTGGAAGCCGTTAAAATTTATAAATTTCTGGTACGGCCACTCTTGGCGCCAAGGTCTAAAACAAAGACCTGAACTAAGCAGGACCAACTCCAAAGACACCAATGGTGGAACAAGCGGATGACGATAGCAACATATTTCAAAGGTTGAACCAGCGGATGAAGACGAGTACTCTTGATCAACATGTTACAGAAGGTGCCACTCGAAATTATAACAAAGTCCTTTGCAGTTTCATAACTGGCTTCTGCATGTCTCATTCCATATGTGCTGCAGAGGAGGTGATGAAATCAAGTGTGCAGGTCACTTTCTGGCAACGCTGAGGTCCACCTTAAACAAATTCACGCCATCGACACTTTCTTTTACTTTTATTTTCTTTCACCTCCAACCAACTCTTATAAAATCAAACGGTGATAGGGAATGGCTGACGGATGTAGGTTTTAGGTAAACCGGAAGCCTCTAGCTCTGAACCTGCATGTTTGGAAACGAATCTAGTCATCAACATCATCCTCATAAAGAAAGCAATCAGCAAAGGAAATTAATTTTTTGGATACAAGCTAAAACTTCTGCTGTCGATGAGTTACATCGAAATGTCTTTTCGATTTATTAGACTCAAGTATAAAATAATGAAGCAACCCTTTAAACACTTGAAGTACTTTTTCATCGATTGATTTTTGAAGGTTCACAACAAAACACTATTGTCTTATCACCTTGCTATTAATTATTCTGATGTTCTTTTTGTAATCTACAGAGATCTTGTTTAAAAAAGTTCGAGAACAAAACATCCTTAATTTTAACCTCGATTCTTACAGTGTCAAAATCAATTTCTCTTTAAAAGTCCCAATTTATTAGTATTTCATTAGTAATCTGATATCCTTTGTATGCTTATCAAAAGATTATATTTCTAAATTAACTTTCTGTACCTTAATATTTCAAAGTCATTACAGTATATCAACATTTTTGGCCACTCTAAAACGCCTCTCTTTTTGTTTTACGACACATTCTCTTCTATTGTTATTACTATTATTATTTGAGGGGTCACATTGCCCCTGCCACAATTCTATCTATAGTGTATTGAAGAATTCTGCCAATTCTACTAATTTAGTTACCTCTGGTAGCTCCTTGTCATGACGAGCGATTCATTGGGAGTTCTAAACTCTTGGTAATGCCACTCTTGGTGGCAAGGGCAAAGATTTGGACCAAGACTAAGTATGTAACGGTAGATTAAACGGTTGATGATTACAACAGATCTCAACATTTGAATTACCAAATGAAGAGGGCTACGCATGATGGACATGCTACAGAAGGCATCACTCGAAATTATAAGTGAGACAACTGCACACTTATAGTTTCATAACTCGAGTCTGTATGTCTCATTTCATATGTACTGCAGAGGAAGGTCATAGAATTAAGCGTGTGGGTCACTTCCTGGTAATGTTGAAAATTATTTTAAACTACTATGGCTTTGTATTAAATTTTTCAATTTTCGATTAGTAAAAATAATCTCCACTTGCCAGCCTAACGTCTACATGAATTGAAAGTATTTAAAAATATTTTAAAACGTTCTTAATTATCATAATAAAAAATAAAAACAATTCTTTAAAATTTCATTATTATTCGAAAAAAATGTTTTACTTCAGACTATAATGTCTAACATTTATATCATTTATTAAAGCGATTAAAAGTTTATCGAATTAAATAATGTCATAGTTTTATAGCATTTTTATTTTACTATTCGGAGCAGATTTTCGGTAAAAAGGGCTAAATGGTTTTAAAAAATAATACGATTTACATTCCCTAATAAGTCCTGCGTTTTACTAATAAAACCATTTTTGCCAACAGAATTTAATTTTTTGAAATTTCAGGAATTTACGTGGAAGGGTGTAACAGATGTAAAAAAAGTATTTTTACCATGATTTTTTAAAAGTTATTATTTTAATTATAATTTCATTCATTTGTAAATAAGTCCTGAAAATTTCATTAAAATCCTACAATTATTTGATTTTTGAAAGAAGTTCCAAATTACTGTGTTTGTTACCGGAAAAAAAAGTGACTTATGTAATGCTAGCAGTATAGCCCGGCGTTGCTCGGGTGTAATGGAAGCTTTAAAACTAGTCCATGGTCCTGGAGCTCAAGCTCTTTGGACGTTGGCACGAAAGACTAAAAAGCAATAGTTGTTTCCAGTTAAAGCGAAACCGTAGACTGAAAGAAAAATGAATGGATGTAAGTCAAATTTTGATTTCCTGGTATCAAATACGTTTTTTTCGTCGTAAACTGAATTTTGAAAGCTAAATAAGTCCTCTGAGTAAATGGTATCATGGCTGAGACTAAGAACTACAATTATACATACTTAGAGCCAAACCCGAAGCAAAAACTAAAATAAAAGGGCTACAAAAAATACAGACATACAGGCAGATAAACAGACACACACACAAACTTCTTGCTATTTATATATATATATATATATATATATATATATATATATATATTATCGATTTTCTGCACTATTGTAAGAACTGCAACCTTGAAACTTCTGAATATCGTTTCTTATGTCTTTGTCTATGAGTGTATCAAATTTGATTAAAATCGGACCACTCCTTCTATAACCCGATTTTTTCGATTATCGATTTTCGATATTTATCGAGGGTACCTCGACACAAAACCTAAGAACATTCGCAGACGCTTATAGTACAACTGTGTAAATTTTCAAGAAAATCGGTTCAGCCGTTTCGGAGTCTATAGGTAACGGACCCACACACACAGACAAAGTTCCATTTATAAATAAGTTTAGATTATGTTTTCCATTTTAAACTCTCGTAACGATTTGGTTACCAGCTGGCGATAATCAAAAAAAATTTTACCAAAATTTTAAACATGTTAGAAAGGATTAAAAGATTTTGAAAAATAATTTTATAAATACTTTGATTTTTACTCTTAATAATAGCATAAACATTTTGATGGAAAAAAGTTTGTTTTTATTAAGTGACCTTTTTTCTTCATACTATACAGTTTTTTAGCGATTTAGTGGAGGTACCGACAAAAAAAAACCGTCAAGAGGTCCCTACAAAAAAACAACCGTCCTCGCTGACTATTTCTCTTGCTAAACATCGCTCTACTGTAGGTGCTTATGTGCTTTTGTCTGCCTTATTCGAATGCTGTTCCATACTATTTGTCACATTTAGTTTTTAAAATACATATGCAAATATAAAAGTCATGAGACAGAAGTGCATTATTACATATTTCACTAAAGTCATTTTGTGACATTTTTCTTTTCTCTTTTCTTCTTCCTTTCTTTCTTTCATTCATTCGTTTTGTTTCTCCCCCCACCTGCCCTCCTCTTTACCCTCTTTCAATCTTTTGTTTTTTCTTTCCATTCGATCGACAAAGGGCTAATTCATATCCACTTCCCCCGGCATTGCTGTCATAGCGACATGCTACGTAGTAACGGAAACCGGGATTGCAGGACGAGGGAAGGGGAACCGCAGTCCCTAAAGAGAGGTCATCTGTAAATCTTTTGTTTTGGAAAAATGATTGAGTACCCAGTACTTGCTGACTCGTATTTTCATATGAAAACCCACCAAAAAAAAAACAAACCAACAGCCACACGATATACATTTTTTTTAATGATTAGTTGCCTAAGTGACAACTCAGTAGAATTCCAGGAGTTTGGCTGTATGAAAAATTGGTTCTAATTTATAAATGACATTTTCTGATTCTTTTAAATTGCAAAAATTACTGATTTAATTATTAACAAGTTTATTTTATCTAAACTATATTCACCAAAAAAAATATCTAAATATGAAATCTTTTATTCCAATTTGAAGTTGTTTATTCTTATTTTGAAGTTGATTGTTTTTAGGTTTTTGACATTTTCTCAATTTGAAGTTGCTTAATTCATTTTGAAGTTGATCGATCCAAATTGTTTCTAATTTATAAATGATATTTTCTGATTCTTTGAAATTGCAAGAACTACTGATTTAATTATTAACAAGTTTATTTTATCTAAACTATTTATAATAATGAAGATGAACAGTCAATTTCCTTACTCATGAGGTAAATTAATTGAAAAAATAATTTTCAATTTACCAAAAAAAAAAAAATCTCAATTTGAAATTGTTTATTCCAATTTGAAGTTGTTTATTCTTATTTTGAAGTTGATTGTTTTTAGGTTTTGGCATTTTCTCAATTTGAAGTTGCTTAATTCATTTTGAACTTGGTTGTTACATTTTGAAGTTGATCGATCCAATTTGAAGTTGATTAATCAATTTTGAAGTTGATTATTTATCATTTTGAAATTGTTTGCGAATTTGAAGTTGATTAATCCGTTTTGAAGTTGATTGATTCATTTTGATTAATCAATTTGAAATTGTTTATTCCAATTTGAAGTTGTTTATTCTTATTATGAAGTTGATTGTTTTTAAGTTTTTGACATTTTCTCAATTTGACGTTGATTAATTCATTTTGGAGTTGATTGATCCATTTTGAAGTTGATTAATCCATTTTGGAGTTGATTCATTTTTTTACCTGAAAATAAGTTTATTTTGAAGTTGATTATTATCATTATGAAGTTGAAAAGTTATAGACATTTTAATGAATATTCATACCAGCCGTCATCGATTACTTTTAGTGAAGGTGAAGTCCAGGGGATTCTAATTACCACACAGTCACAATTTTAAGACGTCATAATGACTGAAATAAGGGCACCTCGGCGTGGTGTAATGATTAGTCTCGCTAGAAGAATTTTAACTGATAAGTGAGCTCGATCCTAAGTGAGTGCTCCACACTTTTGGCCATGTGCCACATCTAAACTGCGCTTAATTTAAGAACTGGAAGAGTCGAAAAATAACAAAATATGAACTTCGGATGTGGTACCCACAACTTCAAGCACAATACTCAAGGGTAATTGTATTCCGTGCAGGTTTACGGAATTTGGCCTTGTGGGAAGATAGCCCACTATAATTCATAAAATGATTATAAAATCAAGAAAGGCAATTTGAGTATAAAATAACATTTAAATATATACATTTCAATTAATGTTTTACAATTAAAGCAAGACTTGAATATAAGTCCAACGGAGGTTAAATTTTTCATGACAAATAATGATGAGCTGAAAGAGATTAAAGGATTAGGAGTGTGGAAGCGTCTTGAAGGTAAGGGGATGTCCATTTTGAAGTTGCCGTTTCTAAGGTCAATAAGTCAGTAAGTACTTTTGAGGAATGTCTTTGAAGGGGTCAGTATGTACTTATGAGACAGGGAGAAAGAAAGAGATCAGCATAGTAGCCGCTCGATTTAAGTCAAGGAGATATCAATTACACTCTTCTCCTCTCGTTTTCCCGTCTATCTAACGATGCTTTGTCTCCGCTTTTTATATCTGCTTTTTGCATCAAACGCTCGTTTCGAATTTCATCCTTGTATTTGATTCCGGGCTTCCCATTGGCTGGTAAATAAAATTCGCGTAGGCTCGCGAAATGGAAATTTGATATTTAGTTAATTTTTATTTTTCAACCGGAACATCTGCGCGAACTCGGATGCGCTCGACGAGTTTTATTCATTTGCCTTTTAGTTGTGAGAGAGCCAACATCCGGTTTCTCCCTTTTGTTCAGTCGGTATCACCACAACCTATTATGAAAAAAATACAACATAAAATTTAATCAGACAGACCTTATCGGTTCTTTGTATCAAACATGTTTGCATATATATATAGAGAGAGAGACACCTTTGAGATCAGGTGGTTTAATCACAGATCTACATTTAAAATACAAAAAATTCAGAAAATAACGGAATTAATACCAAAATAAATATGTTAATTTTCATGAAACATAAAATTTGAAATAAAATAGATTTAAAAACGGGAAGTTATGATTTAATTTAATTAGACTGCTAGTAAAAAAAAAAAGATAAAAGGACTACTTAAATGAATTTTAATTTTAGATTAATTATTAAGAAATTAAATTAAATTTAAACCTATAACTGTACAAATACCAAAATAAATAGGTCACATATCATTTATTAGGTAAAAAATAAGCCTTACAACCAAAAGGAAAAATAATTTAAAAACGGAAAGTTATATTATAATATAATTTAATTATATGGTTAATACGAAGAAATAAAACAAATATTTTAAGGAATTTAAATTCTAGATTAATTATTAGGAAATTAAGTTTAAATCTACGGCGCCATTACACTGAAACTAACGACAGAACTGGAAGGAATATAGATTTAAGAAAGGGAGTTATATCATAATAAAATTTAATTATACGGCTAATTAAAAGAAAAGAGACAACTATTTAAAGGAATTTAATTTTAGATTAATTATTAGGAAGTTAGAATCTAAATTGAAATTTATGACGGTATTTGCTTATAAACTCTTTTCTTTAGTTTAAAAGCCAATTTTCCTTGGGATATTTCATTATTTTAATCTTTTCAACTAATCTCCAACTCACTATTTGGTTAAGTTCCTTTTCTTTCATTTCCCCAAATCTTCTGGAAGGAGAAGTTTGGAAAGGAATATTTATGAGATTAATAACTTTTAAATTCTCCCTCCGAAATTTCAATTTAAATTTGACAATTATTATTATTTTTTTTATGTTATTTTGCGGTGAGATATTGGCTTGGTAGACCACTAGGGTAGATTTACATTTACCTTCTACAGGACAAAAGTTGATGCATTTACAATTGCAAAAGGGTATTATACCATTTTTAATATTAGTTCTATCTAAATTCTGCAAAACCTGTCTATTGTGAAAATTAATATAATTTATATTATGTTCACAATAAAACTAATTTTAAGAGTACATCTATTAAAGATTCTGCAGAGGGGATTATTGGTATTAAAATATTTACTCATCAATTTCAGAAAATATTTTCCGATTTGGCAAATTTATTAGTTCCAACAACAAGAATCGCTAAATTGTCGTTGTAAGACCCGTCGCTTTCCCTCTTCAAATTTATCCAAAATAGCATTATCTCTGTGCAAATGTATATGCTGAACTCAAATCAAGTGTTAGTTATTGAAGAAACTTACCTTTTTTTATCTAAATGTCCATAAAAAACGAACTATATCTTGCACTTTTTCTCTCCCGTATCTCTCACGAACTCATGTAATTAACTGCAGAATGACGGGCTGCGCATGTGAACGAATTTTGGCAGATTTTTATTCATTTACTGATACTTCCGGCGATGTACTTCCGGTAATTAAAGTAATGCGCTATTGTATTTCCACGCATATTATTCTCAAAACAGGAAGAACATCGCCGGAAGTTTCAGTAAAGGACGAAATTCGACCAAAATTGCTGCCTACGTATAGTCACGAACACACTCGATCACTCTCGATCATTCTCGTATAATGACGAATAATCTCGATCATTCCCGTGTAATGACGAAGACTCTCGTATAGACACGAACACTCTGTAGTTCGTTCTAGTCCTGGTCTTTGGGTAAGACAGGATATTCCTCCACAACAATATTTAAATATTAGAAAAGATTTCTGATTTATTACAATTCTAATGGGTAATACATATTTCACCACATAATGATGTTATATTGCGGCTCGTCAGACCCAAATGGTACAACAGTTGTACCTCTGGGTCTGACGAGCCGCAATATAACATCATTATGCGGTGAAATATGTATTACACAGTGGAATTAAAATAAATCAAAAATTTTTCTAAATTATATTACTCTATTAAATTAAATAAATCAATTTAACATTGAGTTCTTTTGAGTTCATCTCTAGCGGAATTTTTTTGAGTTCATCTCTATCGGAATTTGCCAAGTGTACTACGTTATATATATATATACTGTAAAAAGCAATACCACTGATAAAGAATGGGAGAAAAATGAATGCCCACTTCAAGGACTTTGCAACATAAAAGAAATCATTTACAAGGGAAAGCTATATGACCCACATGGCCAAAATAAAATAATATGAAATAAAATATATTTGGGTTCAACCAAAGACACCTTTAAGACCAGGTGGTTCAATCACAAGTCTATATTCAAAATAGAAAACTTAAAAAACTGTACAAAATTGGCTAAACACCTGTGGAAATTGAAATCAAAATATGGAAAAGACCCAGACATAATGTGGAGTATAGTGAAAATAGCCAAGCCTTACAACGGTGGCAAAATATGTAGACTGTGTCAAGAAGAAAACTTAGAAGTTATGCTATTCCCAAACAAAAGCGAACTTTTGAATGAAAGAACGAAACTTATGACGAAGTGTAACCATACTAAAAAATACCTCTTAGGTTCATACAATCATGGATGAAAACTTTATAATTTCTTGTAATTTAAAAAATTACGCGTTCAAAAATTCCCTGCCACGTGAGCATTCAAAAAACACCGTTACGTGAGCGTTCTTAATAAAACGGTAAACAGTAAAATCAGTTATTGCAAATCGCCTAAAGACACTGCTCATGGTAGAAACCTAGGTCGCGTAATAACTCTTTTACAAATGGAAAATATTCAAAAGTTCTACAATATAATTGTGTTGAAGACTTTTAATACAAATGTGCACTGGTCTAACTTTATTATAACCAGAAACTAAGTAATTAATCAATTAATTAATATATATATATATATATATATATATATATATATATATATATATATATATATATGAATTGTATCCAAGGACATCGAAGATGGCTATTGACGTTGTATTTAATTTTTTTTTTTTTTTTTTTTTTTTTTGGCAAAATCTGTGAGTCTGTGTTGGGCTAAATCTAAAAAATCACTAAATAAATTCGCTATTTTTTATCCATAATGTTGAATTTGTTAAAATTATTCATTTTTTTCTCTATGTTTAGTATTTGATAATTTCAAAATATACTTGTGTCAGTTAAGATTTCACTTAGACCTTTTAGGCTTCCGGACAGCATAGGCTTTTTTTTTCTTTTTTGAGTTTCTAAAGAAAGGTATGTTAAAATTCTCTTGTAGTGACTATTAAGGGATCTTATGATTTTAACTAAGTTCAAACTTAGGGAATTCTTTAATATTATCTTTTTTTTTTAATTAGAGTAGTTAGACCCTACTATCTTTCGGTTCATACTACTCCCTCTTCTTTTGAACAGGAATAGAGGCTCATCCCTTGTTTCCTTCATAGGAAGATATTTCCGTTTTTTTTTCTTTTCTCAGGTTTTAATAGTAATGCTGTCGTAAGATTTTTGCAGTGTGTGGATGGTGGCGACGTCTCTTTATGCTTAGGGTAGCGGGTTGGCAGTTTCCTGTTTTCTGTTTCCGACTGGTAGTTAGGAGCCTGAACTCTTGTGTAGCGTCTTGAGAGGCAACAGTTGAACGATATCTTGGTTTCTTGCAGTGCCATGTCGTGCATAGATGGGTGTCCCTCGAAGTGTCTGTGTTGGGTAACCCTAAGGCCACATTATGCTGCAGTCTGCGCCAGTTTCATGTTGCATCTGACGACCGACTAATCTAGGCCTCTCTTTACTAAAAACCTCTCATTATAACATCTCCCATAGGAAGATTTAAAACTAAACCAGCGAAACAAACATTCCCTAAACCTATTAACATATCCTTCTTTCGTACCAACTTCTGCAGCGTTGAATCCTTCTTCCAAGTAAACTCATCTGATATCTTAGTGTTACGTCGGGTAACAGAATTATATGAAATAATACAAAACAACGTAATAGTATAAAAGTAGGTGTATTGACAGGAAAGAGAAGTATTTACAAAGTGAGGATTAGTAGAATACAGAACAAGGTAATTAGTATACAGTATCGTCGTAGAAATGTGGTAGACTGACTAGTAGAACACTTCCGGTGCAATACCGGAAATACCCGACTAACTCGCTCACTCGAGTTCCTTATTCGACTTCCCTCCTCGACTCCCTTCCTCGAGGTATTATCACTACTATTTTATATAGTGATACGACTAGTCCATTTCCGTGGAAAGATGGAGAGCCCCCCAACACTTAGCTAACTGTGAAACTAAAATTGCCCCCTCTATTTTTTTCCTCTGATTTCTATATTCCTGGTTACCTACCCCGCTTTAGGTAGAACTCTAATGTTCATGTACATGGAATTAGTGTTTATGTCACCGAATATTTCCATCTAGCTAGGGTAATTTCTCTTGAACCGTCACATCATTCCTACATGTCTCCGTCTCTCTCTACTAAGCTCAGTTATCGATCTTTTCTTTCTCTACCGCTCCCCTTCATTTCCTGAATGCTCTGTACTTGACAGCATCTCTAAAAATATAAACACGGCCATTTCCTCTCATTCATTCGCTCATATATTTGTGTTTGGAGATTTCAATGCTCACTACACTTAGTGGCTGGAAAACTCTGTCACAGATCTTGCTGGTGTCCATATCATGAACTTTTCAATCACACAATGCCTTACGCAAGTAGTTGATTTCCCACGCGTTTCTCTAATAATACTAATGGAACTGATTATCTGCTAGAACTCTGTTTCACTTTTATGTCTGACTCTTGCCATGTTATGCAGATCTTCCCTTTTGGCAACTCTGATCATGCTGTGATTTCCATTAATATGTCTTTTCACTTCCCTTCTCCACAGGAACCTCTGAGCACTAGAATATCTTACAGATACAAAGAGCAGGCTGGGGTCATTCCCGATTTCCTGTGTACCTTCCCTTGGAACAAAGTTTTTAGTTTTCCTGTTGAAGACTGTGCATCCGAGGTCTCTTCTGGGGTTAAAGCTCGCATCGATCTTTTCATCCCAGCCAGGAAGTTACGACTTAAATCCCATTCTTCCTCCTGGTTCTCCCCTGATTTTTCAGCTGCTATTGCCCACAAAAATTACTTCATTGGGCTTTATGGGAGCCAGGTATCTGACCATAATAGGCGCCTTTTTGCTTCTGCTCGTAATAACAGCATGAGGATCCTAAAATACGCTTAGCTGTTGTTTGCAGAAAGAATGAAACAGCGTATAGCATCCAGTAAGGTCGGTTCCAAAGACTATTGACATCTCTATAAAAATGTGTTAAATTACAGCAAGCTATAAATCCCCACTTTAATCAATGGATTTGAGGTCCTCACATCTTCATCGGACAAGGCTGAATGCTTTGCTCATAGATTCTCCACGAACTCAACATTTGATTCGTCTGGGCTATCCGCACACGACTTCACACCTAGAACTGAGGATCAACTGAGTGACGTTCACATTACTTCCCCGCTGATCTCTAACATAATTTCAAAGCTTGACCCACATAAGGCGAGCGGAGGTGACGGATCACAATCATTGTCCTGAAGAAATGTGCCCCTGAACTCTCCTCTGTCCTCTCCAAACTCTACAATTACTGCCTCTCTGCTTCTTGCTTCCCTACCTGCTGGAAGTTCTCCTCTGTGGTTCCTGTATTTAAGAACGCAGGAGAACCTTCAGGCCCCTCTAATTATCGCTCTATCAGCCTCCTACCGGTTTTCGGCAATGTGTTTGAGACTATTATCAATGCTGAAGTGGTTCAACATTTCATATCCCACGATCTCTTCTCCGATAAACAGTATAGTTTCCGCTTTACCAGATCTACTGCTGATATGTTAGCGACCATCACAGAGTGTATATATATATATGAGGCTCTTGATAAGAACGGCGAAGCTCGAGCTGTAGCACTAGATATCTCTAAAGCATTTGACAGGGTCTGGCATGCTGGCTTTCTACGCAAGCTACAGGGCTATTGTATAACTGGACGCTTGTTTAACCAAATCCAGTAGTTCCTTTTAAATCGCGTAATGAAAATAGTATTGAATCGGCATGTTTCCAGATACTGTTATACGAACGCGGGTGTCCCTCAAGGCTCTATTCTAGGTCCTATGGTTTTTCTGGTCTTCATCAAACAATCTCCCTGATGTAATCGAATCCTAAGTAGGTATCTATGCTGACAACATTATCATTTACTCCCGCCTCCTACTGACAAAGCAACCTTCACTGCTGATCTTGAAAAGGGCCTCCAATATGTGATGGACTAGGGCTCGTAAATTTTAATGCATCCAAAACGAAGTTGCTATCCTTTAACCACTATAGACAGCTACTCCTACCCGCCATCAGCCTAGATCAAGCTAGTCTCCCTGAAAGCAAAACACTGTGCCTCCACGATATAACTTTATCCGACCTCTAGTTGGATGACTACGTTGAATCCATACCTAAATCTGCTGCTAGGAAGGCTAGATCCGTAGGGCTACGAAGTGTTTATCGCCTTCCGCCCGTGCATTGAATATTGCAGTCACATCTGGTAGGATGACTTTGCTATTCATCTCGGGGTTCTTGGCAAAATCCAACGGATGTAATTGATCTCGTACTGATAGCTCAACTCCAATAACTTTCTCTCCGACGTAATGTGGCTTCCCTCTGTCTCTTCTACAAATACTTTCACGGCTTCTGCTCTGATGAACTTAGATCCCTGGTGCCCCCTCTGCATGAATTTACTCAAGCTACTAGACTAATGGTTAGGTCCCACCCTTTTACACTGAAACCGATCAAATGTAACCGCAACTTCTGCTCTAATAGCTTCTTTGCTCGCATTTCCCGCCTATGGAATTCCCTTCCGTATTCTTACTTCCCTGACAACTACAAACCCAAGAATATAAATGCAATGTCAATTGCCATCTCTTATCTCCTTAAATCGCATTCTTTCCCTGACAACCCTTTTATCATGTTCGTCTTCCTTTCCACTCCACTCTCATGCAGCCCTCTTTGCACCAGTGTTCGCATACTTCTCTTCCCCATTCTCTGACACCCCGTAATTTGTTCCTCCTTCTCGTCACTCACCTCTTATGTAACCACCTGCACACCAGTGGCAGTTCTACTTTGCTTAGGTTGAAATGATTAAAAAAATAGAAGTATTTCCAGTTATTAATTTATTTAACCTTTAACTCCCTGCATTATTCACTGCTTTCCTTTCCTTTACTGCACTACTTGATTTCAGTTATGGTAATTTTCTGTTGCCATAGCAGGATATGACAGCACAACTGCAAAACTCAAAAACTCTCTTTTTCATCGGAGTTACTTATTACTTTGCAAGAAAAATCACATTAATAGGAATGGTTTATTATGACATGCCTGTAATTTTTATTTTGATACAATTTATTTATTTCTAATTTTTCTACTTGACTTGTTCATCTGCATTGCATATGAACCATTAATGTACATATTTAGGTTACAATGAAAGTTGTATTTTATATGAATACTACCTTCTGAAAAATGAAATGTAATAGAGTGGGAAGCCCCATATCATAAATTTAGGTGAGAAGTGGGGGGCATCAGACCTTGTGTGTGTAGGAAAAAATATTATTGATTCATTTAAGCTAAAATGATCTATTATGACATGTCCCTAATTTGTATTAAGATATTATATTTACTTTCAATTTTTCTAGTTGAATTGTTCATTTAGATTGAATATGATGCATTATTGTACATAATTAGAGTTGTGACCCTGTGAAGGGGTCACAAATAAAAACAGGAACAGGGAATTAGTGCAAACAATTTTATTAACAAAATAACGGGTAAAGGTACAATATGCCAGATTGTTCGTCTAGCTGACGAGCAAGCGGTGTTGGATATCAAAGTTTCTGTTCGGTAAGTCACTCTACGGGTGTCTGACTCGTACCAGACTGGTGCTCACCCGGTGACTACTAGTCACATGGTATTTATGCAGATTGAGTTAGTCCATTACTATGTTAATGGGTAGGTCCGCCACAACAATTAGATTAAAATAAGAATTTGTATTTTATATGAATACTAACTTCTGGGATGTAGTAGAGTGGGGTTGAAGCGTAGGATAGGTTCTGAGGCGGGGGATGAAGACCCTTACACAGACGCAGGAGACACTAAACAGAATTCGTTTCTGTTCAAAATTTGTTTTCTTTATAATTTGTATTATATAAAAAATGTCTGTGTCTAATTAAAATTTCAGTTTAAAATTCTATTAAAATTAATCTGATAAAGTTTAATAAAACTGTCGATGTTTAATGGTTAATGAAAGAAATTGCAATTTTAATGAAAAAATTACATTGAAAGATCAAATTTGATGGGGGTCCATCGATTTGTGATTGCAGTCAACCTTTAATTTGCTCTCTCTTTCCTCTTCTATCTGTCTCTCTCTCCTCTTTTCTCTACCTCTCTTTCTCTCTCTCTCGTCTTCTCTCTGCCTCTCTCTCTCCTATTCTCTACCTCTCTCTCTCCTCTTCGCTCTACTTCTTTCTGTCTCTCCTCTTTCTCTCTCTCTCTCATCTTCTCTCTGCCTCCTCTCTCTCCTCTTCTCTCTGCCTCTTTCTCTATTTTCTCTCTCTCTCTCCTCTTCCCTCTCTCTTTTCTTCTCTCTGCCTCACTCTTCTCTCTGCCTCTCTCTTCTTTTCTCTCTGCCACTCTCTCCTATTCTCTCTACATCTCTCCTCTTCTCTCTGCCTCTCTCCTCTTCTCTCTGCCCCTCTCTCCTCTTCTATCTCTCTCTCATCTTCTCTATGTCTCTCTCTCCTCTCCTCTCTCTCCTCTTATCTCTTTATTTCTCTGTCTCATAAGTATTTTAATACATTACATTTTTTTATAAATATATTTTTAAAATATAATTTTATATTATGTTTTAAATTTATATTTTATTTTTAAATATAATATATTTTTTAAAAATACTAGTTTTGCATTTTTTAAAATCTTTTTAATCTAAAGCACCATCTTTACTTGTATAAAATCTACAAGGGTAAAATTTTAACTTTAAAAGCCGACCCTAAACATTTATCGAAAAACGACGCTTCAAGAACAACAAAAATAAATGAGCAATGACTGACGGAACTTGGCCAAATATTCAACATTTTCAAGAAGCCAAAACGTCTGCCGCCTTAGGTGTAAACTCCAAAACAACTCTTGCCACACAGAATATTTGCAGCATTAAGCATACCGGCATCCCTTACGGTTTTTTTTATTTAAGATAATTTTTGACTTGATTTTATTTATTTACTTTTCATTCACAAATTAAACTTGGTAGAGTGATAACTCATTTCTTCACTTTCAAATAATGACGAATCTGTTAAAATGGCGCAGAATGATTGGTCGGCAAACATTTCATTAAAATAAAAACTTACCTTTAGATCAAAAGTATGCTGAAAATTTCTTGGCTCGGCCCTCTTTCAAAACGTTTTTTTTTTTTTGGAACGACTTCTTAGTCGGGTCACTAACCTTACAGGAACTTTTCGGAAAATGAATGTAAAATGTCGGCTTTGACGTGTGGCGTGCGAAACGCGAAAATAAATTAAATTGCTTGGAAAGAAACCCAGAAGAGATGAAAGATCAACGGAATCGTAGAAATAACTCCAAAAATTGGTAAATAATTCAATATGGAACAACTAAATCAAAAAAGGCATATGACAGAAATGATTAAATAACAGAACAGACTGCGCACTATATCCTTGGTAGGGCAGTTGGACGAGATGGGGGGCGCAAAACTGAAGAAGAATGGTGTCTCTGCCTCGCCACTGACACATCCGCTCCTGTTCTGTTATTGCTGCAGCATATACTGTTGCCCTTTACCACCATAAGGACACACACACACACACACACACACACACACACACACACACACACACACACACACATAAATATATATATATATATATATATATATATATATATACATGGAAAAATAGTAGACTTTGATAAACAGTATCTACTCTGGCGTGTACGCATCGCTCATTCAGTGAAATGAATTAGATCGCACTAGCTATTGGGCGCGTATAATGATATGCGCTAAAAAGTCTGCCTACTTCCACCGAACGCCCATAGCCCAGGGGTAGAGTCGCAGACTGACGCCATTTCGGTCGGGTTTCAATCCTGGGTAAAAAAGCAATCGGAGTCTAATCGTACTGATGAGCTGTGATACTGCGAAACAGATCTGTCTGCGGATGACTATATATATAGTAGCGGCCAAAATATAAGGAACGGAAACAACTAAGATATAAATATGTGCATTACTTAAAAAGTAATGCATGATTAGAATGAAATTTTTACCGAATAAAGATTAGGGTGTAATGCATAAATATTATACAAAGTTACAAAAAATTACATAATAGTTGTTTGTTTTTTTTAAATAAAGATTAAACGGAACAAAGGAAATAAGCTACTGGACAAAAGTTAAGAAACGATCTTGTTAATACTTGATTGTAAACAAAATATCAACAAAATCTAATATTTGGTAAACATCCCCTTATTTTCAATGACTTCTCTGTATCGTCGACCACATGATCTAATTAATTTCTTGCAAATATCAGCAGTAATTCCCTCCCATTCGTCTTTCAATAACTCCCGTAGGTGATCCTGGTTTTTCGGGATTATTTTCTGAGCCCTTTCTCTAATTATCTTCCAAGCATTTTCTATTGGATTCAGGTCGGGGCTCTGGGCTGGCCATTTCATTAGGGCGATTCAGCATATACATTTGCCCAGAAATAATGCTATTTTGGATAAATTTGAAGGGGGAAAAGACATCGGGAGCTAAAACGAAAATTTACTTATGAAATTATTTCTGTACATGATGAACGCATTTGATAAATTGCTATCTATGATATCCTTTTTGGTAATGTTCACCAGAGAATGAAACTTCTAGATAAAGAAAATTTTTTGTTCCGTCTTTATTCATACTGTCATTTTACACATATATTTGATCTATATCCAAATTTTCACACACACACACACGCGCATACATATACACTATCGGCCATAATGATTAGGCGGCCCCAGTTTAAAAGAAAATTATGTATTTCATACTATTTTTAGTATTTATTGCCAAGTGGATAATTCTAAATGAAAATAGAATGGTTCTTTTGTTAATATTACTTTGCAAAATTTTACGAGGGAGCCAGGAAGCCTTTGCTTCGGCCAGCCAATAATAAGAAGAGACTAGCATAGGGAAGAGAGAACAAAAACTGGACACCAGAACAGTTCATTTGATGCACATGTTATTGTGCAGTATTAACAAAAGAACCGTTCAATTTTCATTTAGAATTATCCACTTGGCAATAAATACTAAAAATAGTATGAAATACATCATTTTTTTAAAACTGGGGTTGCCTAATAATTATAGCCGATAGTGTATATGTATGCGCGTGTGTGTGTGTGTGAAAATTTGGATATAGATCAAATATATGTGTAAAATGACAGTATGAATAAAGACGGAACAAAAAATTTTCTTTATCTAGAAGTTTCATTCTCTGGTGAACATTACCAAAAAGGATATCATAGATAGCAATTTATCAAATGCGTTCATGTACAGAAATAATTTCATAAGTAAATTTTCGTTTTAGCTCCCGATGTCTTTTTCCCCTTCAAATTTATCCAAAATAGCATTATTTCTGGGCAAATGTATATGCTGAACTCAAATCAACTGTTAGTTATTTAAGAAACTTAACTTTTTTATCTAAATGTCCATAAAAAAGGGACTATATCTTGCACTTTTTCTCTCGCGTAACTCTCACGAAGTCATGTCATTAACTGCAGAATGACGTTCCTCCTTCCTCATTGCATGTCCCATGAACTTCAGTTGTCTCTTCTGATGCTCAATATTAATTTCCTTTTCGTTTACATTCTTTCCAACACTTCGTCATTGCTCACATGCTCGGTCCACGATATCCACAGCATCCTTCTGTAGAACCACATTACAGCTGCTTCAATTTTCCCTTTATATTTGTTGATATTGTCCAACATTCACTGCCATCTTGAAGAACTGACATCACATAGCAATCCAGTACTCTCTTCTTTGTTTCTAGTGAAAGTTTCCTGTGTCTTAATACTTTACTCAACTTCTGGAAATCGTCTTTCGCCATGCCAATTCGCCTTTGGATCTCTGTGTCGCACTTTCCGTCTTCAGTTAGAACGCTTCCCAGATATTTAAATTTTCGTACCTACTTGATGTAACATCCCCCGCCTGTATTTAGCACTTTGGGCTGCTCTTTTTGCTGATGACCATGCATTCGGTTTTTTTTATTGCAGTTTATTTGTAGCTCCTTCTTGTCACTCTCTACAGCTATCTTCTGTAGGAGGTACTGCAGTTTCCTTTCCGTGTCTGCAATCAACACTGTCGTCTGCGTATCTTATGTTCAGATTGTGACCTCCGATAACAAATATAGGCATAACTTCAAGGGTCCTTAAAATATTCTAACTGTAAATAGATCCGGTGTAAATACATATCCTTGTCTTACGCCCCTTTCTATTATTGTATAAGCACAAACAGCTTCCTATGAGGCAACGGTAAACAAGCTAACTGAGCAGACCATATAGTGGTTTCTAGACTTACTCGAGTTTTAGCTTAATGTTACACTGCCCTTGGGCTTAACTCTGCATAACCATCCTTCAGTGGGGATAAAATCTCCTGTCAATTTGTTATCGACGTAGTATGAACACTTCATGTTTACCTATCTTTGTACAGGTTCAGATGGATGCATTTTGAATACATAGTTTTAATTCTCTTTACTGATTAACCCATAGCAGGAAGAGAAGAAAGCGATTAGTAACTATAACACTGGTATTTAAGCCCAAATAAATATAACAAACCAAACCGGAATTCGAACTCAGTCAATCAGTCAGTTAAATACCATACGTGATACACGGTTTGAGCGATCATGTCTCTTTAGAGACATGCCTGACTGGGCAGAAGATTATCCCGCAGTAGGTTGCCATTACTTTCTGCGGTAGACTGGTTGCCAGCCAAGGCTATAGAACCCAAACTGTCCTGTTGTTTGACTCATAACTAGAGGAGGAATAGATGTATTATACTATTAAGTAATAATTAGTGGGGTATCAGTTTATTACTGCATAACAATATAAAACTGATCCCCCACTTTATGCCCAGTAGAAGCCTTAATCATGTTACCAACTATTATATTCAATCAGTCAGTTAAGTGCCATACGTGATACATGCTTTGGGCGATCATGTATCGAAAGACACATGACTGACTGGGCAGAAGATTATCCCGCTGTAGTTTGCCACTGCTTTCTGCGGTAGACTGGTTGCCAGCCAAGGCTATAGAACCCAATCTGTCCTATTATTTAACCCATAACTAAAGGGAAGAGACGTATCAGCAAGGGTATTTGTGCGTAAGTGAATGCACGGAATTCGAACTCGGATCCCCGATTTGTCATTCCGAGTTGATATCCATTGCCCCACAACGCAGATCCAAATTGCCAATTTCCCATTCCTAAACGAAGAAAAGAGTGCTAGACTGCTACGTGATGTCAGTTCTTCAGTACGGCTGTGAATGCTGGACAATATCATCGAAAATGAGGACAAAACTGGAAGCGGCCGAAATGTGGTTCTACAGAAGGATGCTACGGATATCGTGGACTGAGCATACAAGCAACGACGAAGTGTTAGAAAGAATGGCAACAAAAAGGAAATTGATACTGAGCATCAGGAAGAGACAACTGAAGTTCCTGGGACATGCAATGAGGAAGGAAAGCCTGGAGAACCTGATACTGACTGGTCGGATAGAAGGAAGGAGAGACAGAGGAAGGCAGCGGATAACATATTTGCAGGGCCTGATCAGGTGGATGACGGAACGGGGGTTGCCAGGAGCAACAGGAGCAAACATACTAAGAGCCACAAGGGATAGGGAGACGTGGAGATCCATGATCGCCTACGTCCTGAAGGGACAGGGCACATAGAAGAAGAAGAAGAAGAAGTTGCCAAAAATAATACTTCTTCCACACTTTGGTATAGCTTATTCAACATGAGCCCTCGTATTTTGCGATAGAAAGTTGGATAGTAAATTATATAATAAGCTATTATAAATATATAAGGAGTCTGATCGCTAGTTACTGCACCCATATGAGTAGCTATCTGGCAGACTAAGCCACCATTTGCCAAAGAAATGTGCCGATCTAAGGTGGAGATTGTATCTGGCGACGCATAATCTTCACTGCTTCAACCGGGACTTGTTTTTCTCTTTATAATTTCTCCCCCGTTGAAAACCTTCTCTTCCAAAGAGAAAAGATTGCATATTTGCAACTAATGGGATTTCTTAGCGTTACTTGTGGCATTCGGGACGCGTCCGAATATGAGCTGTGAGCTGAAGAAGTGCCAAAGAAATGCGAAGACTACTTCAAAATATGAGTTTAAACGAATTCCATCAGCAATTGTCACGGAGCTTTTCCAAGAATCAAGAATTGTTGGCTTAGCTATTCGGTTTCAAAGCACCCGTTTTACAGTCATGTCACCAGAATAGATAGATAGATAGATAGATAGATAGATAGATAGATAGATAGATAGATAGATAGATAGATAGAGACAGACAGACAGACTGAGATAGATAGATAGATAGATAGATAGATAGATATATAGATAGATAGATAGATAGATGTGAACAGAACGAGATAGATAGATGTGAACAAAACGAGATAGATAGATGAGATAGATAGATAGATAGATAGATAGATAGATAGATAGATAGATAGATAGATAGATAGATAGATAGATAGATAGATAGATAGATAGATAGATAGATAGATAGATAGATAGATAGGGAATAGAATAGATAGATAGATAGATAGATAGATAGATAAGATAGATAGATAGATAGATAGATAGATAGATAGATAGATAGATAGATGGGAACAGAAAGATAGATAGATAGATAGATAGATAGATAGATAGATAGATAGATAGATAGATAGGGAACAGAACAAGATAGATAGATAGATAGATAGATAGATAGATAGATAGATAGAGACAGACAGACAGACAGACTGAGATAGATAGATAGATAGATAGATAGATAGATAGATGTGAACAGAACGAGATAGATAGATAGATAGATAGATAGATAGATAGATAGATAGATAGATATGAACAGAATATCACAACCAATTTTTATAAAGAATTTTCTTCAATTGAAATCATTCGGTATTAAAATTTTTCCAGCCAGAATTTAATCTTTAGAGAAGAAAATCGATTTGTATCAATTTCCAAATTGTAAACCGGAAATGTCACTCAACTGATATTCAAGATCTCGAAGTTTCTTCCCTTGTATTCATTTGTATTCGGTTCCAAAATCTGAATTTTAAACAAGGAATTAAAACTTTTACTATAGTAAAATGAAGAAAAACAGAATCAAGTTGGCCGCCTTTGCTCTTAATTGTCGTCACATGTTGTTAAAAATGTCTTGTCGTGTGATAATTGTATCGAGTATATAATATCACAATATCTTCATTGCTATTGAACGGCAATAGCTACTGAATTTTTTATAATCCATTTTCAAAATAAGTGCTAGCTATTATTTTTGCAGTGAAAAAAATTTATAAAATGACACACAGTAGAAGAATCGTTGTGCAAGCAGATCTCCGGCCATTATTGACTACTTTTGATTCGGAAAAAGATATCCCGATACATGCTGGCAGCAGATTTTACTAAACTATGATTTTAAGATTGGGTAATTACCATCATTACTACGGATGTGCGTTGTGGTGCAGTGTATATCGGCTCGGAACGAGGAATCGGGGAGCCGAGTTCGAATTCCAGTTGAATTCATTGCATTCACTTACGCGCAAATACCCTTGGGAAAGGTATTAATACGTCTCTTCCTACCAGTTATGGGTTAAATAAGAGGACAGATTGGGTTCTATAGCCTTGGTCGGCAACCTTTCTACAGCAGAAAGCAATGGCAACCTACTGCGGGATAATCTTCTGCCCAGTCAGTCATGTCTCTTTCGAGACATGATCACCCAAGCGTGTATCACGTATGGCACTTAACTGACTGACTGAATATAATAGTTGGAATAATGATTAAGGCTTATATTGGTCATAAAGTGGGGGATCAGTTTATTACTTCATAACAATAGGAAACCTATCCCCCACTAATTACTACATAATAATATAATAGATTTCATTTCCCTTTACCTATGAGTCAAATAACAGGACAGATTGGGTTCTACAGCCTTGGCTGGCAGCCAGTCTACCGCAGAAAGTAATGGCAACCTACTGCAGGATAATCTTCTGCCCAGTCAGTCATGTCTCTTTCAAGTCTTTTCTGGTTTGGACAGGTAAACCAATCTGACGAATCATATATTGAACTCTCCATTTAAAACTAATGGCAAATAGATCTATTTCATTAAAATAGGCAAATATTTCTACGCGTGTCTATGTAAACTGATGTGCCAAGGTGACAGCGACATATGTCTGGCCACCCGTTGAGATTTAGATTACCTGAATAACGGCGGTTAAGTGACGTATCACGATGTCTGCGAAATACATACGTGAATAAATATCCACCCCGACAACTTTCAGGGTTGTCTATAAATCAGTTTAATATGGTTGCATGGAAATATGTGACATCTACTATATATAACATGCAGGCTCAATGACTTTTAAATCTGGAGGGCGCTGAAGTTACTGGTATATAATAAATAATTGTTGCAAATGGGTGTAGACCAAACACATCAAAGACGAGTGCTATTAAAATATGCCTGCCCCGAAGAACTTTGCACACAATTTACTTCCAGTCACTCTGAAATTGTTTCGCAAATGCTATGAAATTGAACATATGACAACGTCCCCGTACCACCCAAGATCAAATGATCAAACTGAAAGTGTTGCTGATACTTTACTTTCAAAGAGGTATTAAAGAAATCAAACGGGAAAGAGACGGAAGAAATAATGCTCTAACAGTTTTTAAGAAGTAGGCTGATCTCTAACCCAAATGTCGCATCGAGAATGTCACCAGCGGAAATAATATTTACCGGGAAAATTAAAACGGTTTGACAAATTATTATCTGGAAAAAAGAAACGTTGGTATAATTATTGTATCGTGGCTCGTACCATGTGACATCCGTTCGCCCGGATGTATAAAAGACAATGTACACTTAGCAAGGGGTTTGTCATTATCACGGACTTCGGGAAGTAACACCTACTACTGCGAGAGACTGTAAACATTGTATATACATCTTGCTTGTACCGCTTTGTTAATAAAATTGTTTATCTACATTTCTCTGAGAATCTCTTCATTCCACAATAGAACAATAATACTAACTTAACTATAAATTTTTTCAGTGCTGTAGATACGGTTTTTTAGGATATGGTACATTATTGAAGACATAAAGGCATTTAAACCAATTAAACCCAAGATAGGTCATTGTCTACTGCTGATATGTTAACGACCATTACCGAGTACATATACCAGGCCCTCGACAAGAATGGTGAAGCCCGAACCGTTGCCTTGGACATCTCCAAAGCATTCGACAGGGTCTGGCATGCTGGCCTCTTGTGCAAACTGCGGAGCTATGGGATAACTGGACATCTGTTTGACCTCATCCAGTCTTTCCTCTCTAACCGCACATTGAAGGTGGTATTAAATGGGCATGCCTCCCAAAACTACCATACGAACACGGGCGTCCCTCAAGGTTCCATCCTAGGTCCCACGCTCTTTCTGATCTACATTAATGATCTCCCCGACACCATTAGATCCCAAGTTGGCATGTATGCCGACGACACAACAATCTACTCTCGCATCGATCAGAAACCAGGTCTGGACGACAAAGTGAACCTCGCTGCCGTACTTGAAAGGGACCTCCAATCCATAGTGGCCTGGGGTAGGAAATGGTTGGTAAATTTCAATGCCTCTAAAACAAAGCTGTTATCAACTAACCACCATAGACAATCGCATCTACCTCCCATTAGCATGGGTCAGGCTAGCCTCCCAGAGAGTAAAATACTACGCCTCCTTGGCCTTACACTCTCGGCGGACCTCAAATGGAATGACTATATTGAATCCATTGCCAAATCTGCTTCTATGAAAGTCGGCTCCCTGTGCAGGGCCCGGAAATTTTTCCCACCTGAATCTATTCTGCACATATACAAATCTAACAACCGCCCGTGTATTGAATATTGCTGCCATATCTGGTCGGGTGCCCCTGCTGCTCTCCTTGGGCTTCTTGACAAAATACAAAGGAGGATCTGTAACGTGGTTGATACTGACTTGGCAGACCGGCTGCAACCACTCTCTCACCGGCGTGATGTGGCTTCCCTGTGCCTCTTCTACAAGTACTTTCATGGCTTCTGCTCCGATGAGCTTCGATCACTGGTGCCGCCTAAGCACGAATTTACACGAGATACTAGATTAGCAACTAGGTCCCACCCTTTTACAGTTAAACAAATAAGATGTAACCGTAAATTCTACTCCAACAGCTTCTTTTCTCGCGCTTCCCGCCTGTGGAACTCCCTTCCACAAGTCTGCTTTCCCGACAGTTACAATCTCCAGGTGTTTAAATGTAGGGTCAATAGACACCTCCTATCACACTAACTCCCAACTTTTCTCAGAACACTCTCATCTACCCAACCCTCATTCTCAGTATCCTTACCCGCCTATCACCCACCCTCTGACATTTCCTATATTTAATCATCCTTTCTCCACTCTATGTAGCCCCCTGCGCAGTAGTGGCAGTGACATGCCTTGCTCGGGGTGAAACGCTTATAAAATAAATAAATAAATAAATAAATACAAACCCTACAAAGAGATTTACCCGTGTTAAAATTGTGTACGATACTTTTGACTTGCCATCTCCAATTATAATTACGTCAGCACATCGTGTTCATAAAAGAAAAAGAAACCCTATGGTTGTTTTGGAAATGAGGCTCATCAGAAGAAAATAAGTATTCAAAAGAAAATGTGCATTATAAAAAGGGTCGAATTTTGACGAAAGACAACCGAACTTGGCTACATTAGGTTGTTGACCAAGGCTCTTCCATTCGGTGATAACTACAAGATTCGCTATTTTACCATATTTACTATTTTACGCTCATATTTCAAAGAAATATTCTTCTTCCAAGCAAATATTTTTTTGAATTAAAATTATATATATATATATATATATATATTTATTTTAATATGTGCGATTAAGCAGTTTCTTCACTCATCTTTTTGTTCAAGAATTTTCCTTAAAGTATTATTAACCATAACTACCTACTAGCTTATACGAGCATTATATATATATATATATTGGCGGCTACTCCTATTTGGATAGGGGTTGCAGGTTTGAATCCTGCCGAATGACACAATTTCATAACAACAATTTATAGTAAATAATCAGGCCGATAGAAATAAATATATAATACCGTTTGATTATAAACGGAATATCTACTTAAATATGAGTATCGATAAAAAATAATGTTCAAACAAATAATTTTAAATTGTCGGTTGTTTATGAACAGTTTCGTTAATCTTCGTTGATTTCCGTAACATATTTATATACTGTTTGATTATAAACAGAATATCTACTTAAATACGAGTATTGATCCAAAATAATGTTCAAACAAATTATTTCAAATTGTCGGTTGTTTATAACCAAGTTTCGTTAATCTTCGTTAATTTCCGTAATATTCTGTTTCATTATAAATAGAATATCTACTTAAATACGAGTATCGATTAAAAATAATGTTCAAACAAATCATTTCAAATTGTCGGTTGTTTATAAACAGTTTCGTTAATCTTCGTGAATTTCCGTAGCATGTTTACATTTGTTGACATTACGATACATTTCAGAGCACATATGGTTATTACGATTAATCGAAAATTGTCTTATACAGGCTTGATTTGATATCGTTTAGACAGTTGGTCATTCGTGGTCGAGAGGTGTAAGACATGCCAGATCACATGGTAGCTTCCCCTATGTGGATAGGGGTCGCAGGTTCGAATCCTGCGAAATGACACACATTTTCGTAATAAAGATTTATAGCAAATAATCAGGCCGGTAGATATAAATATATAATACTGTTTAATTAAAAACAGAATTTTGTGTCAGTCGGAGTCAGTAACCCCTAACCCCTGTGGAATCAGAGAAGTGAAATTTTTGCGTGTTATATATAAGCGGCGTATACATACGCAAAAATAACTCAATTAATTGCTGAAGTATTATGCATATATCGCCGAAGTGGGAACAGATATTTTTCAATTTTTTTTCTCTCTGGAGTGCTTAATCGTAATGAGAGCATAATATTCATAATCGATACAAGCCTGTTTCGCTATATATATGTGTGTGTGTGTGTGTGTGTGTGTGTGTGTGTGTTATGTCTTGAAGGCTGTATATATATATATATATATATATATATATATATATATATAGCCATCCGCAGACAGATCTGTTTCGCTGTATCACAGCTCATCAGTCCGATTAGAATTCGATATATCAAATTCTCTCTCTCTATCTATATATATTAGTATACGAAATTACAATAAAGCATAGACTAATGTCCGAAAAACCAATGCTAACATATCAGTAACTTAAATCGTCAATAACCCAACGAGGACTACCTCGTAGGTTAAATAAAGGGGAAGAAAAAAAAACAAACCAAGCACAAGAACAATGCCGCCAAGGGCTTGTTTGAAAGAAAAAAAATCCAAGACGAAAACCTTAACAGTAAAGTGCTCTATACGAAAGTACGAAAGTAGAGCAAAAAATAGAATACACTAAATCTAAAAATGAGTCAACACCGACCGCGGTTTCACACAACGGATCGTCAGGTCGGTGTTGGCTCATTTTTAGATTTAGTGTATTGCATATATATATATATATATATATATATATATATATATATATATATATAGTTAATTGGAGTAGATAGACTAAACTATCGCCCGGTTCACACTCCACCCTCGTCTATTGAACAGATGAAGAGGCTCATCCCTTGTTCCCTGTTTAGGATGTGGTTTCCGGCTTTCTCTTTTCCAATCTTTTCACTCCTATGTAGCCCCTGCACATCAGTGGCGTTACCGCCTTGCTTGGGGTGATATGATTAAAAAAAGAAAAAAAGAAAAAAAGTTTTTGGTCATAATTAAATTAGACTCGTACTCAGTTGTATTAAAACGTGCTCAATACATTTATAATAAATAGTTTTTGAATATTTTTCGTTTAAAAATGAATCATTTCCGTCACCTAGGTTTCAACCTTCAGGTGATTTATATTAAAATGTCATTATTTATTATAAATCGTCTGAAGATACCGAAATGTTAAAACCTATTTGCGAAAATAATTTATTTCCAAATAATATATATATATATATATATATATATATATATATATATATATATATATATATTAAAAAAGGATTAATTCAAAGATGTTGAATGGCCATTTCGATATGAAGATCCCCACGGGGGACGACACATCACCTCAGCAACAGAAAAAACCTTTCAGAAACTGGAGAAAAATTAGTCTACTTTTCCTTTTTAAATAGATTGCAAAGAAATTAAAAAATAAATAATAAAATAAAATAAAAATAAAAATAAAGGGAAAGAAAAAGAAAAAGAAAACGAAAAAGAAAAAGAAAAAGATAGAATAAAATCAAATAAATAAGAAAAGAAAAAAAATTGACATCGTCTGGGTTCGCAAAAAAAAGGGAGAATGTAACTAAAAATTAACAGACAGCCGTGTTAAATCGACGTAAGTTTAAACAACACGGAAAAAAGGTGGTAAGAGAGATAAAAGAAGGAAGGGAGGGAAAAAGAAAGAAACTAAAGAAAAAAAATTTTTTAAATATTACAGACGCTGGACAAATTCAAAAACCTAATTTCCCCAAAACGTTGAAGTATTAGAAAAAGGCCTTTACTTAAAAAGGCATAATTATTAATAAAAGGGAATAAAAAGATATAGGATCTAAAATAAAATTATTTTTAAAAAAATTAGGTCATTTGAAATTAAACTAAATAAAGACAACACTAGGTAAAAAAAAAAAAAAAATTAATTACAATTATTATATACATACCTATAGAAGTACACACATACATACATATATATACACACACAATTCTACGAATAAGAATACATATATACATACACATACACACACATACATTCAATTTATTACACACTTATATACATATACATGCGCATACACACATATGTATGTGTCTACACACCTATATACAAAAAATTGATATTCATATATATATATATATATATATATATATAGTTCGGACTGTTGTCCTTATCTTTATTGCCACATTTATGACGTTTCGGCTGTTGCTAGGATTTATGATTTTCTCTAACACGTCTAGAAATGGAGGAATGTTTAGACAAATGTAATGTTAGACGTCTATTTAATGTCGTTGTTGTGAATCCAACATATATATTTGTTTTTTTTTTTGTCGGAGATACATTCTTCCAAGGGAGATTTGAATTGATATATAATGTTGGTTTTACGTAACACATTAGTAGGTGCGTAGGAGTTATAATGGATAATTAAATTAGTAGTATTGTACCTCTGACATCTTTCAATTCTAGTACTCGATAGATTATCCGTGAGTATGAACGAATTTTATTAAAAATAAGCAAACACAATGCAATTTATTTAATATGACATATATATATATATATATATATATATATATATAAGTAATTCATCGGGGTTTTTTTTCGACCTCAGCAGAATGCAGAAAGCATACTGGACGGCCGTTTTGTCCTATATTTGGGACTCATCAGCAGTGCGCATCCACTACCAGGAATTGAAACCCAGACAGTTTTGGTTATTTAGCGTCATATCAACTGTACCACGGGCCTCGGTGACGAAGTGGTGACGAATAAACTTGATGACGCACCGCTCGTTCACAAATTCCGTGGTGGAACTCATCCAAATTCCTTTACCCATAGGACGGTGCCTCCCTGGTAGTGGATGCGCACTGCTGATGAGTCCCAAATATAGGACGAAACGGCCGTCCAGTGCTCCTGCATTCTATTGAGGCCGAAAAAAAACTCGATGAATTACTTAATTATTTCAATTCCTCCTACCATTTCTTATATATATATATATATATATATATATATATATATATATATAACATATCCATGTTATTTAATACTGTTTATGCAATAATTATGGCTCTTGAAAAGTCTTGAGCACATTTTGTCAAATTGACAAAGATTTAGGTCAAATTATATATCTTTTAACACCACCTAGTGGGCGTTAAGAGAATTTCCATGGCTGATGAGTTGGGTTAATCCCACTATATTTGTACACTTAAGTTTATACATATCCATTGCCTCATATGAAAATAGAGTTTCTGACACAATATTTAATATTTAATATTAAATCCAATAAAAGATCCAAGGATTACGCAAGGCAAATTGTTGCTAAATGATTTTGTTATATGAATGTAAATAAGTGCACATTATGAGGATATGTAAGATAGATAACGATGGATAAGGTTAAAACTGTAGTGATAGATGAAGCATCTTCTACCGGGAAGGGACAATACAACACCGCCGATTGAGAACCGCCGATTGAACACCACCGATTGACCACCGCCGACTGAACACCACCGATTGAACACCACCGACTGAACACCGCCGATTGAACACCACCGACTGAACACCACCGACTGAACACCACCGACTGAACACCGCCGATTGAACACCACCGACTGAACACCACCGACTGAACACCGCCGATTGAACACCACCGATTGAACACCACCGACTGAACACCGCCGATTGAACACCACCGATTGAACACCACCGACTGAACACCGCCGATTGAACACCACCGATTGAACACCACCGACTGAACACCACCGACTGAACACCACCGACTGAACACCGCCGACTGACCACCGCCGACTGAACACCGCCCATTGAACACCACCGATTGAACACCACCGACTGAACACCGCCGACTGAACACCGCCCATTGAACACCACCGATTGAACACCGCCCATTGAACACCACCGATTGAACACCACCGACTGAACACCACCGATTGAACACCACCGACTGAACACCACCGACTGAACACCACCGACTGAACACCGCCGATTGAACACCGCCGACTGAACACCGCCGACTGAACACCGCCCATTGAACACCACCGATTGAACACCACCGACTGAACACCGCCGACTGAACACCGCCCATTGAACACCACCGATTGAACACCACCGACTGAACACCACCGACTGAACGCCGCCGACTGAACACCGCCGACTGACCACCGCCGACTGACCACCACCGACTGAACACCGCCGACTGAACACCGCCGATTGAACACCACCGACTGAACACCACCGACTGAACACCACCGACTGAACGCCGCCGACTGAACACCGCCGACTGACCACCGCCGACTGACCACCGCCGACTGAACACCGCCGATTGAACACCACCGACTGACCACCACCGATTGAACACCGCCGACTGAACACCGCCCATTGAACACCACCGATTGAACACCGCCGACTGAACACCGCCCATTGAACACCGCCCATTGAACACCACCGATTGAACACCACCGACTGAACACCACCGACTGAACGCCGCCGACTGAACACCGCCGACTGAACACCGCCGACTGAACACCGCCGACTTATCGCACCGAGACAAATCATTGCTAGAAAAACATGATTTTTTATATAACTAGATAAAAGTAATCTGTTAGATTATAGACTTAATTGATGAATATTTTTCTTAAAATAATTTTTTTATAAAGTGAATCGTAATTTCTTAACATATTTTTAAATATTTTAGAATGTCGATTTAATTTATTAAAAAATAAATTTCATTACGACGAAAAACTGCTTCATTTTTTTTTTTTTTGCTTTTTTCGATTTATTTTATAAAAAACATAATTCAAAATAAGTGCGTTTTACTGAATTATTTTGATGACGTATCAATGTAATTTACTAAAAGATATATTTACTTTATTAATAAAAATTAACTGGTTAGTATTTTACATAATACCTTTTCAAATGCCTTTTTTGAAGAAAATATTCACTATTTAAGGTTTTAATTTTTATATTACTTTTCTTTGGTTATAAAAAAAATGATTAGGTTTTTTTGGTTAAAGTTGTCCTGGTGTTATTTCCAGGAACCGGTTCTATAAAGGCAGGTAATCTTTTGAAATATATTCTGCATTTTTTTTTAAATCTCAGAATGGAAACCAAGCACTTTAGAGTATCAAAAAGATTTAAGACATATTAATAATTTAATAAAAAATATTTATTAGAATATTTCCAGATTTAAATTCTGATTTCATATTTCTCTTAAGAAGTCTGATGCTTTTTGACTCTTGTGTCATCAAATGTGTTATGGTTTCTTAGGCACATTCTTATTGAATCACTGCAGTCCCAAAGATTCAATGAAAGACTTATCAAATTTATAAGTAGAAAGATTTGCGACATTTTTAACTTTGCTTTGTCAGAATAAATTATGACCATCACAATAACCCTCGTTCAGCCTCCGCAGAACTTATACCAATGATATTAGGTATTTAGCTATTATATATCGGTGATTAATATATGTTATATCCCGGGAGGGGATAAACAGAGAAAGAATAGTGCAAGAAATAATTCTTAACACTGAGGATATATAAATAGAGATTTATTATACCTCAGTACAATAAACCAAATACACGTACACCAACGAACAGTTAACAAGAATAACAATCAAGAAGGCAATGTCTCTTTATAGGACGTATGCGTCCGTCTTGAGAAGAAGGCTTCCGTCTAGTGTCGTCTAACTCTCGTCTAAGGCCGATGGCTCTCGACTAAATTCGATGGTTCTCGTATAATCACGATCACTCTTCTATAATGACGAATACTCTCGATCACACTATTTATTTTTCGTAAAATACAAAAAATTGTGGCACAAAGCCGAAAAGGGGAGGGGTAGAGGTTGGTTCTCGCTTAACTATCCTATACCTAGCTAAACACTATCACGGCCCATTCACTCGTTACAATTTTCTCAATCACCAAGAGAACCCATCCATCACCTCCCAATCCTTCTTACACCACAATACCACATATTTAAGAGGGGCACCTAAAAACGGGGGAAAACCCATGACAATAAAAATGTGTTTATATACAATACGAATACTCTCGCTCACTCTGTAGCTCGTTCTAATCCCGGTCGTTTATAACCCGGCCCATACCCATTCCTGGGTAGGACAGGATATTTCACTACAACAATATACAAGATTATTTTCGGATAATTCATTAACCAGTTCCTAAGCTTTTATAATTTTAAGTATCGGATGCCACCACTGAGAGGGTCGTATATTTCAGATTCACTTCAAGTTTGGATTGAACTTGAGCCGCAACAGACGTCCAAGACGAGGAAACTCGAGATAATAAATGTTTGATTAACGGTTAAGATTTTGCCGTGGTTTGGTAAGTATTTCACCGTTCACTCGTTTCAGACCAGAACGAAAGAAAATTATGTTTTGCTGTTGCTCAGAAACGTTATTCGTTTCTGAGCAACAGCAAATTCTTCAAACATTGCATCGGTGGTCAATTAATTTTTCATGATTATTTCTCTTGTTGGATTTCCAAAGTCTCTTCGGCAGTGTTAGGGTTAGGGTTATTCCAAAGTTATTCCAAAGTCTCTTCGGCAGTGTTAGGGTTAGGGTTATTCCAAAATTATTCCAAAGTCTCTTCGGCAGGGTTAGGGTTAGGGTTATTCCAAAGTTATTCCAAAGTCTCTTCAGCAGGGTTAGGCTTAGGGTTATTCCAAAATTATTCCAAAGTCTCTTCAGCAGGGTTAGGGTTAGGGTTATTCCAAAATTATTCCAAAGTCTCTTCAGCAGGGTTAGGGTTAGGGTTATTCCAAAATGATTCCAAAGTCTCTTCATGTGACATTTTTCAAAGTAGTTCTTGTTTTGTTTTTTGTTTTTTTGTTTGTTTGTTTTTTTGTTTTGTTTTTTTTAATCACACCCCAAGCAAGCCATTCTACTGCCACCGTTGCGCAGGGGATTACATAGGCGAAAGTGATGAGAAAGTACGGTTAGTTATAAGAAATGTCAGGAGGAGGGTAATAGACGGATAAGAATACTGAGGATGGGGGTGGAGTAGATGAAAAACGAGCTTGAGAGAATGGATGCGAGTAAAAGGAGATGATTATTGACCTTACATTTAAATTCCTGGAGATTGTAGCTATCAGAGAAGCAAGGGAGTTCCACAGGTGGGAAGTGCGCGAAAAGAAGCTGTTAGAGTTGAAATTGCGGTTACACTTCTTCGGTTTCACTGTAAAAGGGTGGGACCTAGTTGCCAATCTAGTAGCTCGTGTAAATTCATATCTAGGGGGCACCAGTGATCTAGGTTCATTGGGGCAGAAAACGTGAAAATATTTTTAGAAGAGGCACCGGGAAGCCACGTCACGCCAGTGAGAGGGCGACTGCAGATTCTCCGTTGGATTTTGTCCAGAACCCCGAGGAGAGTAGCAGGGGCACCCGACCAGATGTGGCAGCAGTATTCAATACACGGGCGCATGGCAGATTTATATATGTGCAGGTTGGATTCAGACGGAAAAACTTCCTGCATAACGATATTCAATTCCCATTTTTGATTCTTTCACTGGCATCTGTCCAAAGACTTGGAAACTTCCAATATTCCATTACAAGAAATCTAGTAGTGAGCAACCACCTACCGCGGTTTCACACAACGGTTCTTCAGGGTAAGAGGCTAACAACTAAGATTAAACCAGCAAATATATAGAACTCAAGTGAAGAAGAAACCAAATCAAGAAGGGTAAAACAGCCTTTATTAAAACAACAACAACAAAACCACTTTATTGTTAAGGTTTCGTCTTGGGTGTTTTTTTTTCTTTCAAAAGAGCACTAGACATATTGTTCTTGTGCGCTGTTTGTTTCTTTTTTTCTCCCACCCCCCTTTATTTAACCCACGAGGTAGTTCTCGCCGGGTTACAAGACGGTTTAAATTACTGTTAGCAGTATTTTCGGATGTTTAGTCTGTCATTATTAGTGTTGCCTTAATGTGATTAAGTTCAATATATATATATATATATATATATATATATGTGTGTGTGTGTGTGTGTGTGTGTGTGTGTGTGTGTGTGTGTGTATTAAATTGGGGTTTCATAAACGTACATTTTAAAGATATATTAAAAAAATATACAGAAAATATATTAAAGCAAAGAGTGGAACAGAGTATGACTAACTAAAAGAAATGAATCACCGTAAAAGTGTGATTAGAAATATATATTATTATTATGGACTCTCCCGTCGATTTCGATGTATGTGCGTCTAACACAATTAGACAACCACACAAAGAATTGTTTAAAGTGATGAAGGCTTGTGTAGCACCATCCACACTTTTTGGAACTGCTGATAACAAACAATCGGTGCAGAAGTCTGTCACAGATCGCATGAACAACAGACCTCAGTTATTTAACCCATAACTGAAGAGACGGGACGGATTAATACCTTTCCCAAGGGTACCAGTGCGTAATTGAATGCAAAGTGTTCGACTGGAATTAGAACTCGGCTCACCGATTTCCCCCTCCGAGCCGACATCCATTGCAACACACCCCTCAATAACGCTTACAGCACCTGGTATTCACAAGCGGTCACCCATCTAAGTACTGACCAGGCTCAACGATCGAGCGAGAACCAGTGTATTCAACGTGATATGACCGTAAGCAGTATATATATATATATATATATATATTGATGCATGTTTCATTAAATAATATAGACAAGTTTTGTCGATTTATTTTATGTAAATTTTTTAATATCGTCTGATAAGCTTGATAGCATTATCGTTGAAAGAGGAAAGAAAATCACAATATTGATAAATGTTTTTATTTAATCCTTTCTGAGCTTTCGGCTTACATCAGCCATTATCAAAGATGACAATTGTGTTGGGTGTAATGGTAAGTTCGTGGACTAACGATATTAGTAGTCGTCTACTTAGTTTGTGTGGAGGATTAGTTAATTAACTACGAAATCTCCACACACATTCTAATGCCTATAATAGATAAGAGAAGCGATTGGTTATCCCAATGGCTTTCTATACTTAATACTTCTCGCCCTCAATCTCTTGTGGTCATGTGAGACGACACAAGCTGTAGTGTGAGTTTCGCTTCCAGCATGCACGCACGTGTTCGCCAATCCTTTCATTTTCATTGAATAATATAGACAAGTTCTGTCTATTTATTTTGTGTAAGATCCGTTCGTATGATCTGATTAGCTTGATAGTATTGTCATGGAAAGACGACAAGAAATCGTAATAATTGTTGATTTTTTTATCAGGACTGAGCTTTCGGCTTACATAAGCCATTATCAAAGGATGAACATTTAATGTTACCATTAGTATTAATAAGAAAAACTAACAATTCATTTTTTCTAGTGAAAATTCAACCCCTAATTTTAATTTTTAATCTCATGCATCTTAAAATAGCTAACAAAAAATCCAAGTCAAAATAAACTGACTTCCATAGCTACTGTCATTGTAAATCTAGGCCAAGGCCATCTTGTCGACTAGATATAATATAGACACTAATATCTAACACTCTTAAAATAACCACCTCCATTATTTTTTCTTCTCTTTTTCTTTTTCTTTTTTTCTTCTTCCTTTTTACTTCACTCTTTTTATCTGATTAATTTTAACCCATTCATTGTTGTATGAATTTGGTCTGAGGAGCGGTCCATAAGTGAATATTTTTTCTATTTTGTAACAGATTACATATATATATATATATATATATATATATATATATATATATATCCAGGTAAAGAAGACCTAAGATTTTACAATTTTGATTTCCCTGGCATTTAATCTTTTGTAAAGAGTGCTCAATACAATAAATATTGTAGAGTATACACACACACACACACACACACACACACACACATATATATATATATATGTGTGTGTGTGTGTGTGTGTGTATTGGAAAATTAGTTATTATAAATCGGCTATAGATACCGAAAGAATTGAAACGCAGGTTGCAGAAATAACTCATTTTCAAATGAAGAATATTCGAAAGCTTTACAATATAATTGTACTAACACTTTTTAATACAACTGTGTATTGATCTAATTTAATTATAACTTAAACCTAGCTAATTATATATATATATTCTTACATCTAAAGCACGACTCCGAAATTTGATGCACTATGTCAAGATATATATTTATATATCGATGTGTATGGATACTTATTTACATCCTTATATATATATATATATATATATACTACCTCATCTACATACAAGCCTGTTTCGCTATATCACAGCTTATCGGTGTGGCTAAACATCCATTTGTCTCCGGCCCGCATTTAAATTTTTAATATTGATTAGGATCAGGTTCTTAGAATTTACGTTAATTTTATTTTTCTCATTTTGATATCGACTGTCTGTTGGTGAGGATATATATATACATATATATATATATATATATATATATATATATATATATATATATATATATGCGCTTAGGTACTCTTCGTCCATAAATATAACAAATTTAAAAGAATATCTATATATAGACTGACCGTTGCTGAGGATACGTGAAATGTCTCTTAGGGATTTCATGTTGAAATGTTCATTCAACATTTTTGAATTTTGATTTTAATTTATTTATATATATATATATATATATATATATATATATATATATATATATATATATATATATATATATATATATATGCGCTTGGGTACTCTTCCTCCATAAATATAACAAATTTAAAAGAATATCTATATATAGACTGACTGTTGCTGAGGATACGTGAAATGTCTCTTAGGGATTTCATGTTGAAATGTTCATTCAACATTTTTGAATTTTGAAAATTTATTTTAATATTTATATATATATATATATATATATATATATATATATATATATATATATATATGCGCTTGGGTACTCTTCCTCCATAACTCATTTAAAAGAATATCTATATATAAAGAGGACAGACAGAGAAAAAATTAGACAGAAGTATAAATATAAATGAAGAGGTGGATATGAAATGAATGATTGTGAGAGAAAGAGTGAGAGAGAGAGAGAGTATATATGGATGAAGAGAATGTTATAATACTTAGGAACTCTTAGATTTTGTAAGGTAGTTGCTTTAATAAATGACCACAATTGCTATGTTCTTTTTCTTTTTTCAATTTCTTTTCCAAACAAAAATATTTCATGGCTGCCATATTTGCCTTTTCTGCTTTGGTTTTTTTTTTCTTTCTTTTTTTTTTTATTTACTTTCGACGTTTCTCTCTTTTCATTTTATTTTTGTGGGTGTGCACCCGCTTGCTACCAGCCTGTAAGAATTTCTTCTCTTCGACAACCGCATTTTGTCGTTAGTGTCTGTGTGCGCGGCTCGATTGCAGCACCCTCAGAAAGAAAAGAAGTGGGGTAGAAAAGGAACAGGGATTCGTAGTCGAACAAGAACCGATTTTTCGAGACTTGTTCAAACGCGTAATTTCATAATCTTTAAAATCATTTATCTTATTTATTCTAATTTTTCTGGTTGTCCTTTTCCTATAAAAATCAATTTAAAATTTTTACCTATAACAGGTTAACCTCGGGTTAAGTTAAGTCGTTTTCGATTGTACGTCGTTTTATCAAAAGAAATGCATGGAAAAATTAAAATTAAGTTTAAGTCATTTTATTTGATTTTTCATCTGTCCACCACAAACATTAAAAGTAGTAATATCACTAGAAAATCTTTGAAATCTCATAAAATCACGTTTCTCTACAATAAATAAAAATAAAAGTATATCAAATCATTAAAACACAGATGTAAAATTGAATGTAATTATTGGTAAATTTAACATAAATTATTTTATTTTGCATAATGGCAAATAATTTTATTAACTGTATTTATTATTTGACCTTACAAAATCAGTATATTTTAAAATTTATTTGAGCAACTCACATTCACAAAAAAGAGTCCATGATTTACAGTACAGAGGGCCAAATTTTAAACATCTTCATTTACAAGTATGTATGTACATGTATTGGTAAATTTAGATTACTTTTTTTCTGTACTATATTAAAAACTAAAACTTATTTGTTTCTATGCTTAAAATAGATCCTTATTGGTCATATATTATTAAATTATTAAAATATATATTAATATATTATTAATATATTATTCAATTATTAATATATATAAATATATTATTATTTAATATATTTAATATTTATTATATATTTAATATTTATTTAATATATTATTATTATTAATATATATAAATATATTATTAAATTATTAAAAATTAATTTATATATATATATATATATATATATATATATATAATGATATCGCCCCAAGCAATGCAGTTTATTGCCACTGTTTTGCAGGGGGTTACATAGGAGGAAAGTTATGAGGAAGAGTGATAGGTTATAAGGGGTGTCAGGAAGTGGGTAAGAGAAGGATGAGAATACTGATGGGAGTGGAGTGAACGGAGAAGGGAGCATGAGAGAAAGGATGCAGGTTAGTAAGATAGGAGATGACTATTGACTTTACATTTAAATTCTTGGAGATTGTAACTGTCAGGAAAGCAAGTAAATGGAAGAGAATTCCAGAGGCGGAAAGTGAGAGAAAAGAAGCTGTTGGAATAGAATCTGCGTTTACAATTTATTGGTTTCACAGTAATAGGGTGGGGCCTAGTTGCTAAACTTGTGGCTCGAGTAAATTTATATATAGGGGGGCCAGTGAGCTAAGTTCATTGGAGCAGAAGCCGTGAAAGCATTTGTAGAAGAGACACAGGGAAGCCACATTACGCCGGTGAGAAAGTGATTGTATCCGAACTGCCAAGTCGGGATCTATCGCATTACAGATTCTTCGTTGGATTTTGTCAAGGACACCTAGGTGGATAGCAGGAGCACTCGACCAGATATGGCAACAGTATTCAATGCACGGGCGGTGGTAGATTTATATATGTGCAAAATATAATACAGAACTGGGAATGGTTGTTTGTGTTTTAGCCTCCTGACAAGTAAATTTGACTTAATTCGCCTCTCCTGAAACCAATTACCGACGTAAGGTGTGGTATATATATATATATATATGTGTGTGCGTGTGTGTGTGTGTGTGTGTGTGTGTGTATATATATATATATATATATATTATACATTAAAATTATAAAATGTTCCACATCCCTACACTGTCTCTTTACCACATTTATTTGGTTGAATATTCATATATTTATTTTATTTTATTTTCATAACTTAACAATTTGATAGTCTTTTTATTTTGGTCATTTTTCTTAAATAATCCTCTGTTACAGTCGAGGAAGTTCTATCTTCACAGGGTGCTTTATTCTTTCGGCACTTGTGCCACATCTAAGCTAAAGTGAGCTTAGAAAATTACTGTGTCTATATGAAAGTGTACAAGGAGTTTAACTTGAAGCTGCAATCGGTCTTTTGACTTTTAATGTTGGCTACTAGGAAAAGTCTAATCTCAGTAATTTTTTTTTAATTTTCCTTCTTAATATAGCTATTCATATCTGAAGAGTCACAAATACATCGCAGAAGTGGAAACTGTTTTAGAATTTTCTTCTCTAGGGAGCTCAATCGTAATGAGAGCATAATATATTTGTCATATTTGTTATGTATGGTATATATATATGTTATATATAATATAACGCGTTATTAAGCGACCTAGGTTTCTATTATATAAAATTTTTCAGCAACAAATTTCAACGCCTGGAGACACCAATCATGGTAGAAACCTAGGTCGCGTAATAACTCGTTTACAAATAGAAAATATTCAAAACTTCTACAATATAATTGTATTTAAGACTTTTTAATACAAATGTGCACTGGTCTAATCTTAATATGGCCAAAAACTAAGTAATTAAACAATCATTATATATATATATATATATATATATATAAAATAACATGATAATTATATATAATAATATAATAATTACTATATGTAATATTATATAATAGTTATCATATGTAATATTATATTATAAATATTATAAAAAAATACAAAAATTTGTCTCAGACGAAGCCAAGGATCGTGAACATTCATACGAAAACACATGTGTGTTTCGATTTTTTATTTATGTATTTTTTGTATCACATGGGAACCGATATTAAGTTTCTTTTTTTAGTTATTTATTGTTGAAAATAAATTTATATCGGGCACCTAGGTGCCTAGCAGACAATTTTTTTTTTTTTTTTTATCATATCACCCCGGGCAAGGCGGTAAGGCCACTGGTGTGCAGAGGGCTATGTAAGAGTGAAAAGATTGGAAAAGAGAAAGCCGGAAACCACATCCTAAACAGGGAACAAGGGATGAGCCTCTACACCTGTTCAATAGACGTGGGTGGATGTGAACCGGGCGATAGTTCAGTCTATCTACTCCAGTTGTTGGAAAAGTGAAAAGATTGGAAAAGAGAAAGCAGTATGATTTTTCCAACTTCTCCGTGTTTCTTATGAACAACCTGTTTATTAATTTCGCAATTTGTGGCTAATTTTCCGGCCCCCACTTTTATTTAATTACCCTCCCCTCCCGTTTACTGCATACTGAAAAAGTTCAATATGCCTCACCGGTTATTTAGACCCCTTGTAGGTAACTGAGTTCATTAATGTTGCAAATAAGATTATAACCAGTGTTGATTGCATAAGTACGTGTGGAACCTTCAAATATGTAGAAGATTCAGTCATTTTTATTTGAAGCAGTTTAATATTTCAATTAAGTGCCATCCGTGATACACGCTCGGGCAACCATGTCTCGAAAGAGACATGAATGACGGCAGAAGATTTTCTTGCAGTAGTTCGCCATTGCTTTCTGCAATAGACTGGTTGCCAACCAAGGCTGGAAAAACCAGTATGTTGTACTATTTAACCCATTGCTGGAGAAAGAAGAGATGGATATATATCTTTCCCAAGAGTATTTGTGTGTAAGTAAATGCAACCAATTCAATTGGAATTCTAACACGACTCTTAAAATATTCATTCCGAGCCGATATCTGCTACATCATAAAGAATAAGTTTAGCAAAGCAACAAAAAATGGATGGAAAGTTTCGTTCCTTTATTCTGAATTATATTTCTGGGAAAGATTATGTTGCACCAGTCTAGCAAACAGGAAACTCTCTAAGCCAAGAAGAAGGCTCAGTCAGACACAAGGACACCTAGTAAAGATCTTATTAATTAATTCGCTCGCTAAATCACTGTTCATTTCAAATTTATTTGAAAACAACTATCAATAACTATAATAATTATTATACAATATATATAAAGTGTATATATATTAGTCATTCACATACAAACCTGTTTTGCTGTTTCACAGCTCATCAGTGTGGCTAGACACATCCACTTGCTTCTGGCCTGGATCGAAACTAGACCGATTTGGTGTCAGTCGGAGTCGCTACCCACTAAGCCATAGGGGCATGAAATCAGTGAAGAGAAATTTTAACGTGTTCTATATAAGCAGTGTATACACACGCCAGTCACCGAAAGAACTCAATTCATTTCTGAAGAGTCACGCATATATCGCAGAAGTGGAAATTGTTTTAAAATTTTCTTCTCTAGAGAGCTCAATCGTAATGAGAGCATAATATATTAGTCATATATGTTATATATAATATATATGTTATATAACGAGTTAT
>JBBBDQ010000718.1:630000-632500 GCA_037127315.1 Ascarosepion bandense
TAATTGAAAATCGCCTGAAGACACGAAATGGTAGAAATCTGAGCCCCATAGTAGATTGCAAATGAAGAATGATCGTCCGAAACTCGAATAGCTTTAATACAGTTGAAAATATAAATTCTACACGCAAACGCTGCTTGACTGTTCCGTAAACATGTGAAATCTTACGCAATGTACATCAAACTACAAGAAAATAAAAATCCGAGGAAAAAATTCTATATCTCATTCCTTGATGATAGAAATATGCGTAACATGCTATATTCATAAATATTTCTTCTATTAGTATAATATATATATATATATATACATATATATACATATATATATATATATATATATATATATATATGTAATCTTATTTATAAATGGAACTTTGTGTGTGTGTGTGTGTGTGTGTGTGTGTGTGTGTGTCCGTTACCTATAGACTCCGAAAAAGCTGAACCAATTTTCTTGAAAATTTACACAGTTATACTATAAGCATCTGCGAGTGTTCTTAGCTAGGTTTTGTGTCGAGGTACCACCGATTAATATCGAAAATTGATAATCGAAAAAATCGTGTTATAGAAGGAGTGGTCCGATTTTATTCAAATTTGATGCACTCATAGACAAAGACATAAGAAACGATATTGAGAAGTTTCAAGGTTGCAGTTCTTACAATAGTGCAGAAAATCGATAATTATATACATATATATATATATAAAGCAAGATGTTTGTGTGTTTGTGTCTGTTTATCTGCCTGTATGTCTGTATTTTTTCAGCCCTTTTAGTTTTTGCTTCGGTTTAGGCTCTAATTAGGTATAATTGTAGTTCTTAGTCTCAGACATGATACCATTTACTCAGAGGACTTAAAAATTCAGTTTACGACGAAAAAACTTATTTGATATCGATACCAGAAAAATCAAAATTTGAGTTACAGCCATTCATTTTTCTTTCAGTCTACGGTTTCGCTTTAACTGGAAAAAACTATTGCTTTTTAGTCTTTCGTGCCAACGTGCATATATATATATATATATATATATAAAGTATATCAAAAATTAAATAAAATTTCTTCTTAATCCCCCTTTTTTTAACTTCCTGTGTATGGATATATTTTGGGGCTTCTTCCGGTATAGAAATTTTGTAACATATTTGAACTAGTCATGTTTTATTCTTAATCCTTGCTGATGAAGCGAGAATTTTCTCGCTGAAATGGGCATTCAACAAAATTAAATTTCAGAATTTTCTGACATACTACATATATTTGGCTCTGTAAATAGATAATACTATTTACATCTTGCCCTCCACCTTGATCAATTTTAATATTAATAAAGTTAATATTAATAGGATCGGGTTTTGGGATTTTACCTATTTGCTCATCCTTTTTGGATTTAAAACATATATATATATATATATATATATATATATATATATATATATATATATATATTCGTGTACATATGCATCAATACATGCAGGTAAGGAACATAATTTATGAATTTAGAATGCATGAATTTTTTTATAGATATGTTTGTGTACATATGAGTCAGTTAATCATTTAAGAGCCATCCGTGATACATGTTTGGGTCATCATGTCTTTTCGAGATATGACTGAACTGGAAGGAAATTTTCTCGCAGTAGGTTGCCATTACTTTCTGAGGTAGATTGATTGCAATCCAAGGCATGTAGAACCAAATCTGTCCTGTTATTTAACCCATAGCTGGAGGGAAGACATGGATTAATACCTTTCCCAAATGTATTAGCGCGTAATTGAATGCAACGAATTCAGCTGGAATTCGAACTCTCCTCTCCTATTTCTCGTTTCACGTCGATATCCACTGTACCACCCACGCACATACTTTTAATGCAAACATAGATACAGGTGTTTGAAAGGATGCCCTCATTTTGTTTTTGAGAACCTTAATATACAATATATTCTACAAGACCCCTGTTGGCCTGTATGGCTTTTTGTAGCCCACCCGTTCTTAAGCAGGCTGGAACAGACAGTGATTTTTTTTCTATGGAGGAGTACACAGGTTCGAACTTTTGGGGCGGACATATTTTTTTATTTGCGAACTAATTGGTGGGTCATTATTTAAATAAATAAACAGGGTGCCTACCCAAACATGTGTAACCGCCATGTTGGATTAAATTTAGAATGCATTAATTGCTAAGAAATTCATATACTTCCTTCTCTCTCTCTCTCTCTCTCTCTCTCAATACGTGTGCGCATGCGCCTGTATAGAAATAGGCTGCCTCTGAAGGTGGATAAACATTTTTTTTTATTAAAAACCACAGACCGTTGCAAAAAAAGAAAGCTAAAAGTTATTTAATGCGTCACCCATGAAATACTTCTCTTCATTTGAAAAGACTTCTACATTTTCATCATTGAAAGGATTTTTAGTCTTCCTCATTAAGATCTTTTCAAATAAAAAATCATTTTAAATATAAATACCAGACGATTCTCTTTCGAAACTATTTCATTTTTTATTTTTTATTATCGACAGATTGAATGAAATTCTTACTT
>JBBBDQ010000718.1:635000-642500 GCA_037127315.1 Ascarosepion bandense
CATAATAGCCAAAGCTACTATTAAAAGACCAATAAAAATTTTATATATATATACGGGCGTGTGTGTGCGTGCGCATGCATGCGTGCAAAGATGTGTATATAGAGGGTACGATATATATATATATTATCGTCTAAATTACGCAAAAATTAAAATAACGCTGAATCTAATTTTAACAGATATATTTGCCAAATTACACATTTTTTTAAAATCATTTCACCTCAAACAAGGCGGTACCGCCACTGATGTGCAGGGGGCTACATAAGTGAGTTAAAGTTTAAGCAGAAGGAGAGTGAAGAGAAAGATGACCCAGTTACAGGGGGTGAAAGTGAAAGAGAAGGATGTGAACACAGGATTGAAGACAGTTACGAAGCGAGAAAAGAAAAAAACAAGATACATAGGGTGATGTCGAAAGGGCTGGAGTTAAGTGGATAAGAAATGGGAATTGACACTGCATTTAAATTCCTGGAGTGTGTAGCCGTCTTGAAATACGTCAGTCAGTTTCGTTCAGGTGTGATGTGCGTTGTAATGAAGTGGATATCGGCTCAGAATGAGAAACTGGAGAGCCGAGTTCGAATTCCAGTTGAATTTCTTGCATTCATTTACGAAAGTAATGGCAGCCTACCAACGGAAAATATTCAGTCATGTCTCAAAAGAGACATGATCGCCCAGTCGTGTATCACGTATGGCACTTACCTGACTGACTGAAATTTATTCAATAAAATCAACCACGGCCTCCGGCATCACTTCTCTACGGCCTCCTTGTTTATGTCAATGAATGCTGGCATAATCCTTGCCTTCAGTTCATCTTTGGTGTTACAAGAAATTTTGTTGGTCACTCGCACAACTGCCCCCCATACATAATAATCAAGGGGGTTGCAGTCTAGGGAGTTAGGTAGCCAGATGTAAAGGGGTGATGCGACCGCAGAATTTGTTTGACAGCCATAACTGGGTTCGCATGCTTTTGTGACATAGGCTCTTTCAGCACCCTCCTGAGATATAACGTCACCAATACTCGAAAAATCATCGTAATCACCATCCAACTCCTTACATGTCCTCTGCATTGTCCCCAGATTGACATCACTCAAACACTTTGAAATGTTCCTACTGGAGTTTATGGCGCGAATGCCAACCAGTATAGCAGGCCCTTTTCTAAATTTCTGGCAGAGCGAATTGCGTCATGGGGGATCTTCTTCATGTAGACGGTGCCCAACTGACCCTAATATTTTGTGTAGTCGACAAAACAAAAAACACAAACAACGCGGATGCAAGAAATTAACTGCATTTAATGGCGCCAATTTACCCCTCGCACCCTGTATATACTCGTCGTTATACATACACTAGTGTCGTATATTTTGAATTCTTTTCAAGAACGCCCAAAGACATTCTCAAAAACGGTAAACGTGAAATTGCTTCCAAATTGATAAATAAACCAAATGTGTTTTTCCTATGACTGCATATGTATGTGTGTGTGTGTCTTGTATAATGTATATACATATATATATATACACACATATATATTTTTGATTTATGCGTCATTTACAGGATAATTTATCCATCGCACTCTTTGTGCACATAAATTTATATATAAGCATATGCATGTGCGTGTGTATGTGTGTGAATACTGTGAAATATAAGAGACAATGAATGTCTATCCGTTCTAAACGTCGTATTTTGGCTTTAGTTTCAGTTGAAATAAAGGCAAAAATTCTCCAACATTTGGATAATTTTTTATTAATTTGGTTCTAAACTTTCGGATCACATGAGCCACCTTCAGAGAGCTTATTTAGACTGAAATACAATAACATCCACCATCAGCGACGATTTTATTTTGTGTTGACATAAAACTCCGCTAGGCAACGGCAATAATTACCAAAAATAACAAACGCAGTTCGCAAATTTGCAATGCAGTTCTATGACGTCACACCACGTGATAGCGCGAAATGACAACAAAGCTTAGAAACAAATTAATAAAAAATTATCCAAATGCTGGAGAATTTTTGTCTTTATTTTCAACTGAAATTAAAGCAAAAATACGATGTTTAGAACGGCTTTTATTACTAAAAAATCATGGCTCCTGTGTCTATTGTAAACAGAAAAGACCAAGTGAGTAATGGTCAAGGGTGTAGAGGCCAGAAATTTTTTTATTAGGTCACGGGATACAACAGCAAATCTACCTATTTTTACTATATATTAGAGTACACACACGGAATCTGTGTGTACATATACGCACGCAGTTATTGCTACAAACACTAGCTTAAGCTACTACTGCTACGGTAATGCTATAGGCTCACTCCTCTTACTCTCTCACTCTTTACTGCCCTTCTGTTTGGCCAAGGTGAGAGAAAGGCTGAGGAGAGTAACGTTTATAAAAAAAGATAGAGGAGAAGGAAAAGCTCGAGTAGAGAGTAAGTGTGTTACCTTTCTTCAGTGGCGCAACGGACGGAGAAACTAAATAACTAACTAAGGAAGGAACAAGCAGAATTATTATATGATGAATAATAAATAAATAAATGAGCAATAAATATATTAATTGAAATAAAGAATTATGTATAATAAAGTATTAAATAAAGAACAAATAAGAAACGTTTATTGATCTTACATGTTTCGCTTTTATTAAAGCTTCATTAGAGAATGAAAGATGGAGAAAATGAAGAAATTCTAGTATTTTTTGTTGTTGTTTATACACACAAATCTTTTCACTTTTCTTTTTTTTCTTTTTCATTATTTTTTTTTCAATTGGAGTAGATAGACTAAACTATCGCCCGGTTCACACTCCACCCACGTCCATTGTACAGGTGTAGAGGCTCATCCCTTGTTCCCTGTTCAGGATGTGGTTTCCGGCTTTCTCTTTTCCAATCTTTTCACTTTTCTTTTTTTCTTTTTCATTTTTTTTTTTTTTCTCAATTGGAGTAGATAGACTAAACTATCGCCCGGTTCACACTCCACCCACGTCTATTGTACAGGTGTAGAGGCTCATCACTTGTTCCCTGTTTAGGATGTGGTTTCCGGCTTTCTCTCTTCTAATCTTTTCACTCTTACGTAGCCACAGTGGTGTCAGTGGTGTTACCGCCTTGCTTGGGGTGATATGATTAAAAAAAACAAAAAAAAAAACATAACACACACACACACACACACACACACACACACACACATATACACTAGTTTTAAAATAGTTCTCGTCCTCGTATGAGGACGAGAACTATTTTATCTTTTACGAGACATATTGACAGAAAATAAAAAAAATTAATTAAAGTGATTTTATTTGATTTACTCAACAAATGCTTGAACAAGAAAAAATACTTGTTACAAAATAAATTTAATATTTAGTCTAATAGCCTTTTGCTTTGATCACAGCCTTCATTCTGTCAGGCATTACAAGCTGCTTCAATGTATCTAATGGTATCTCCTGCCAAGCAGCTTGTATTTGTTCCCAAAGTCTGTCTTGCGAAGTAACATTAGATTTATCAATCTTTTTAATCTAAAATATCCCATAGATGTTCAAAAGAGTCGTTTCAAAATATCTTGTTTCATAGAAAATAGGAAAAATTAAATATAAATTTTTGATACATTTTTTGCACCGACTTTTAATAATCAATATTTATTAAGAATTTACTTGGCTTTTCACCCTGTATTTGAATTTCAATCAGTTTTTACGAAAATCACCCCTGTCCTATGACTACCGATAGTGTGCAAAATGGGTGATTTTAAACTTTATTTTGATGCCTCATAAAAGATAAAAAACTTCTTGTCCTAATACTTTTGCACAATAAGATATATATATATATATATATATATATATATAAAATACATTGCGACACTGAAATTTCTATGTTTCGAGATTACCTGGATTCATACTCTCTCTCTCTCTATATATATATATATATATAATTATTTAATTATCTAGTTTTTGGTATAATTAAATTGGACCAGTACACAGTTGTATTAAAATTTGTACAGTACAATTATATTGTACAAAGTTTGAACTAGGTTGCGTAAAAACTTGTTTGCAAATGAAATATACAAACACACTTACTCACACACACACACACACACACACACACACACACACACACAAAAATCATATATATATATATATATATATATATATATATAAAATCAAACTGGGTGCTGAAAAGTTTTTGATTCGACCCTTTTAAGTTTTTGATTCGACCCTTTTCCTTTAATTAAACAAAAATCATATGTATATATATATATATATATATATATATATATATACATATTTTTGATTTTTGTTTAATTAAAGGAAAAGGGTCGAATCAAAAACTTTTCAGCATATGTATATATATCATATATATATATATATATATATATATATATACATATGATTTTTGTTTAATTAAAGGAAAAGGGTCGAATCAAAAACTTTTCAGCACCCAGTTTGATTTTTTTGGGGGGGGGTAATCTAATTAAGAATATCGAAGGACCTTCTCAATGTTAAGCGTAGCTGACATAAGGCCACCATTATGGTGCCCTTGAGATATATCAACCTCACAATTAAGTGCCGTTATAGAGAACAATAATTTTTTCTGAATTCAGAATTATTATATTATAATTATAATACTTATTATAATTAGCCTGACAGAAAAGGAGCAGATATGTGATTTAATTAGTACCCAATAAATGATGCCTTATGCCACACTTATCGAGAGAGCTGAAAACGAAAATGTGTGTGCTTTGCCAGGAACACAGAGTGGCGCACCCACAATGCGTGTGTGCAAATTGTTACGTTTTCTTGCTATCATCTTAGTTTAATTTCTTCTGTCTATCTCTTAAATTCTACTTTCTATTTTCACGGTGACCCCCTTAACGCCCCCTTCTTTTAGGGGTGGGGATTAAGGAGAATTTATTTATCTTTCCAAATTCCGTTATTGCTAAAAAAATCGAGAAATATAATTATTTTATTTTTTAAAGTCAGTTTAATGTTTACGTATATATTCGATGGATATGCGTTGTGAGACAATGAGAAATTGGGGAGCCGAGTTCGAATTCTAGTTGAATTCGTTGCATTCACTACCGCGCAAAGGGAAAGGTGTTAATCCGTCTCTTCTCTCTCTAGCTATGGGTTAATTAGCAGGACAGAGTGGGTTCTATAGCCTTGGTCGGCAGTCAGTCTACCACAGAAAATAATGACAATCTTCTGCCCAGTCAGCCATGCCTATTTCGAGACATGATCATCCAAGTGTGTATCACGTATGTCACTTTACTGATTGACTGATATATTCGATGAGATTTTAAATTATCGTCATTTATTATATTAATATTTCTCAACCTTTTGCTTGTTTGATATTTTCAAAAAAACAATTCAGGAAGAATTTTAATTTTATGTTTAAAAAGATCACTTTTAATTCTGCGTGAGATCTCAGATTGATGACTGAAGTAAATTTGTTTTAGAATGGTTCTAATGATCGACGTTCATATCCAGGTAAAAATAAAACCCGAATAACAAATCCTGATTTTTAAAGCAAGCTGCTACAAAAAGCTGGTATATATATATATACACTATAGTCATCCACAGACAAATCTGTTTCGCTGTATTACAGCTCATCAGTACGACTTAGACTCCGTTCGCTTCCTAACCCAGGATATATATATATATAAGAAAAATTAAGGCATACACGTTATTTCATGGTAACTCGGAAATGTAGGCCTATTTCAGGCTAACCATCAGCAGATTCCGTCTTTATTGTACAAATAAAATCTTCTGTACAATAAAGATGGAAGCAGATGATGGTTCGCCTGAAATAGGCCTACATTTCCGAGTTACCATGAAATAACGTGTCTGCCTTAATTTTTCTTATATTTGCTCTATATGTATTTATATACATATATATTTAGAGCTTTCTTAGAGAGTTATCCTACCACTGTATGTACAGGATACTGCTTTGGATTCTTCTATATCTACACCGCATGCTGATTGATATATATATATATATATATATATATATATATATATATATATATATAATATTGGCTCTGTAAAAAAAAAAGTATTACACTGAAACCTCTGGATGGATCAGTTTTAATCTTTAATGTTAAAAGATGTCGTTGGAATTTACCTCCAAGTCTTTTTTTTTTTTTTTAGAATTTATGATCAATATATATATATATATATATAATGTAAAATAACACTGACATCTCATTTTAACATATATTTACAAAAATTACACAAATATATCTTGAAATACTAAACAGTAAATTTATTCAATAAAATCGACATCGGCCTCCAGAAAACTTTTGATTTTCTTGCACCACTTCTAGACTGTCTCCTTTTTTTAATTGGAGAATTCTACCATAATCCTTATCTTCACTTCATCTTCGTTACAAGGAGTTTTTTGGTCTTGGAGCGGAATTCTGGAACCTGATTGGTCATCAAATCGCAAAAATCAAAATCCGTCATAGTAACGTTTTTTTCACAGCTAAAGAAAAAAAAATAATTCTAGGAGCCACCCCACGTGACTGGATTCAATATTTAAGGATGGTCTCTAACCGGTCACGGTGGTCAGTTAGGGTAGGCGGTTTGCAGATCAGTCAGTTAAGTGCCATACGTGATACACGCTTGGGCGATCATGTCTCGAAAGAGACATGACTGACTGGGCAGAAGATTATCCCGCAGTAGTTTGCCATTGCTTTCTGCGGTAGACTGGTTGCCGACCAAGGCTATAGAACCCAATCTGTCCTGTTATTTAACCAATAACTGGAAGGAAGAGACGGATTAATACCTTTCCCAAGGGTATTTGCACGCAAGTGAATACAATGGATTCAACCGGAATTCGAACTCGGCTCCCCGGTTTCGAGTTCGAATTCCGGTTGAATCCATTGTATTCACTTGCGTGCAAATACAATTTCTGCGGCTACATTTTGCATTATACACGTCTAAAATGTAACCATTTTCAAATCGACCCGGATATAAGGTCAGGTCGCACCTTGTTCTCTTTCTCCTTCTCCTTATCTATTTCAACAATTACTACTAGAACATTTTGTACGAACTCTTGATATCCTTAACTTTCTCAGTGAACATTAATTTCTACGACTCTTGTTATTCCTTCTTTTAATAAACTTCTATTTTAACATTCAAAATGTATATTTTATTATTCCACTCTTCTACACTAATCCACACATTCCAACTGACAACCAACCTTCTGATGAAAACCTGATGATAATTCTGCATAAAACTTGTAAGCTGTAGGGAGTTCGGTTAAGTCTGACACAAGGCCGAACCAAAGAAAGATTAACCAGATCCCTAAGCTACAGTCTCTCGCTCAACTGCACCCAACGCACAATAATCAAGTGTGTTGTAGTCTAGGGAGCTAGGTGACCAGGTGTAAAGGGTAATGTAGCCGCAGAAATTGTCTGACAGCTATGACTGGGTTCTCCAGCTTGTGAATCATGATGCAGAGTCCTAACAGCCACACTCTTGACCCAGATCAGCGCTACCTTCTCACGGTACATGATGAAGGCCTCTGCGTTGAGTCTGAGGAT